>NW_020771323.1:1374-14323 GCF_900518735.1 Pseudonaja textilis | reverse complement strand
CTCTGCTGTCTCTCAAAGCTCTATTGGATAAAAGCAGGGGTGGGATTCAATTTTTTCCCACAACTGGTTCTGTGGGTGTGGCTTAGTTGGTGGGAGTGGCTTGGTGGTCATGTGATTGAGTAGACATGGCTTGGCGGTCATGTTATTGGCTGGGTACGGCCAACTCAACATCAGTCACATCGAGGCATGCATCTCCTCACCTGGCCTTTCATGACTATGGGGATGCTGCAACAGTCATAAGTGTGAAAAATGGTCATGTCACTTTTTTCAGTGCCATTGTAACTTTGAATGGTCACTCCACACAAGCAAAGTACCAACGAAGGAGGGGAAAAAAACTCCAGAGAAGTTCCTGAGGCAGGAAGTCTAGTCCTGCCAAGAATGTAATAAGGGTTAACGGAGAGGCAGTTTCTGTAAGCAACACCAGAATGTTTCCTTCCTGCCTTCCTTACAGGATTAGGCCAGTAATTTCTTCTAACAATCCGTTCTCCGAACTGCTTAGAATGTTAACAACCGGTTCTAGCGAATAGGTGTGAACCTGTAGAATCCCACCCCTGGATAAAAGTGCTTCATGGACAATATCTAAAGAAAAAGGAGAGCCATGCCCTAAAAAAAGATGGAACCAAATTTTCTGTTATCTGACACTGACTCCAAGTTGGCAAAGAAGTGGCTGAATACCTCCCCTTATTTAGCCAACCTATATGCTAAATATATATTGAGGGTAACCTGAAAGAAAATAATTATTTTAAGCTGGAAGAAAAAAAGCATTAATAACCTACTCTGACAAATAAAAACACAAATGATCTGGGAGCTCTAGTAAGGAAAATTAAGAAACTCAGTGAAAATATGGGATGAAGATTAAATATAAAAAAAGAACAAATTAAAGAAAACAAATACAGCAGCCAAACTTACAAGTTACAATAAAGACATTAAAACGTTAACTTCTATGTTTTAGGATCAAATAAAAAGAGGTAGAATCAGCATTCAAGACATACATGACAGATTACAATTTGATAGAGTGGAGGTGATGGCTTTGGGTAGAGGTGTACAGAGATAGGGAAAATAATTAATAGGTAAACATCAGTTTAGCCCTGAAATGAAAATTGAGGTTAGCTCAAGGCATCTAAGAATTCTACCAGCTGAAGGCCCTAAAATAAGTTTCATGAAGCTATATGGGTGACTCTGAGTTATGAAAAGTTTTTCTTCTATTCTCTGTTGGAAGCCCCCGAATTTCTAAGAACAGTTGGGAAAAGTCAAATGCTTTGCCAATGTTAAAGGTAACCAACTGAGTCAGAAAGGCTCCATAAATCTTAGCACTGATTACAGGAACAATAATTGGCTTCCTACAAGTAAGTACACACAACCCTTCATACTAGCCATGATAGTCTGATGGACCAAAAAAAAAAAAGAGTGAGATAGAAGTCAAAGAATCTATATGTTTAGTGGCCATGTATCTCTGTAATTTAGATGCTAAGGGAAGAAAAGGTGGCCATGTGGAAATAAGAACCGGAATTTATCCAAAGAAACCATTTTATTGTTTTATCCCAGTACAACCACTGAGGCTGGATTAGATAATAATTAGAGCAAACGCTAACTATTCTAAAGTTAGATCCAGTGACTGGATTGTGCAACACTTTAATCAAAGATAAAATGGAGTTTGTGAGTTCCAGCAAGTTAGATTTTATTTATTTATTTATTTGATTTGATTTGTCAATCGCTTACAAGATAACAGGTATAAGTATATACATAGTTATGAATACATGAAATAGGGTACATATAAGAAAAATAAAAGAAACAATAGGACAGGGACGGTAGGCACGTTGGTGTGCTTATGCACGCCCCCTACAGACCTCTTAGGAAAGGGGTGAGGTCAATAGTAGACAGTCTAAGGTTAAAGTTTTTGGGGTTTGGGGAAGAAACCACAGAGTCAGGTAGAGTATTCCAGACATTGACCACTCTGTTGCTGAAGTCGTATTTCCTGCAATCAAGTTTGGTGCGATTAACCTTGAGTTTGTATCTATTGTTTGCTCTTGTGTTGTTATGGTTGAAGCTGAAGTATTCCTTGACAGGTAAGTCATTGCAATGTTTGATTTTATATACCATACTTAGATCAGACTGAAGACGGCATAATTGATGATGTGATGATGTAAGATGATGTGTGTAAGAACTGTGAATTCAGTCTATGTGTCTATGAAAAGAAAGGGAGAGTAAACAAGGAAGAGAATCTTGGGAAGAAAGGAGGGAAAAGAAATGAGAAGATAAAAGAGCCCATGAATAGGATATGTGAAGGTCTCCGTATTGAGAGAATTTGGCAGATGTGGGAATGCTAGTCTTACTCATTAGACTTTCCTAAAACAACGTTGTCTGCCTCTTTTTACCGCAAAGTAAATCCCCAAAGCACCAACAAAGATACAAATTGGAATCCTCTGTTTTGGCAGTAATCCCTTTTCTCTATTTATTTCCCAGTCATTGCATCATTTATTTAAATAAGGCTCAGAGCAGCAAATGTAGCAAAAATGAAGATATCAGGCTAGCCTTGCTCTTCTAGGCAGCCTATTCTGCCCCCCCCCCCCGCTTTTTTAAATAGCATCCTATAAAGAGAAATCACATTGATGATGAATTTGATACTCAACACATTTTGATGCAAAATTTTTGTCTCAGTACTTATCATTTGTTTGGTACTCAACACACAAGCTAAAATTTGTCGGTGTTGGTGCCTTTTGACTCACTACATTATTCCTTATGTGGGCAATGTGTTCAGTACTCATCATTTTTTGTTATCATCATGACTCCTGGGATCAATTAATAATGAGTGTCAGAAGCTGGCATGAATGACACAGAGCCTCAGAAGCTGACCTTAAGAACTGGTGTTGATTCCAGGGGAAACAAGGGTTCCTTCAAATAATTTGGCCTCAATCTATGTGGAGAGATTTGTTGGCCCAAACCAGCATTTTGAACTGCACTTGGGGATTGACTGGAAGCCATTGTTATTGCAAAGCCAGACTGCTCAATTTTTAACGTTCTCCTCATCAATCAATTATTCTGCTGGTTCATCACTGATACTGCTTTTCACTGAATTCTCTCCAGTCCACAGGAATCTTTTGGATATTGATTTTGCTTTATTTTAAAATCAGAGCTTCAAGGAAGTTGATAAATGGTCTGAAACTGGCTGCCTCATATCATCCTTGCCTCTATGCAATGCTGATGTTCATCTTCCTTTTGAATATGTAAATGCTGCTCTCTAACATGAAACTCTCCATTGAATCTCGGATACCATCTCCTGCCCCAAAGCCAAGCATGTAAATTATCCTTGCTTCCCCCTGCAATAGGAACAATTCAACACAATTTCACAAAATTGTGTTTACCCACCTTCTAATGCTGAGACCAGTAAATATCATGGGTCTCAAGATTGCAACAGCGCATGGGAATTGCCTTAAGAGACAAGAGAAGACCACAGCCAGAGGAATGGTCAGATAAGAGGCAGCTTAGTCTGCAGCAGAAATATGGACATGGCTAACATCTCAGATGTTAGTGGGACGCAGTGGCTCAAGGGGACGTGGTGGCTCAGTGGTTAAGACACAGCTTGTCAATCTGAAAGGTCGGCAGTTTGGCGGTTTGAATCCCTAGCACCGCGTAATGGAGTGAGCTCCCGTTACTTGTCCCAGCTTCTGCCAACCTAACAGTTCGAAAGCATGTAAAAATGCAAGGAGAAAAATAGGGACCACGTAGATGGGAAGGTAACAGCATTCTGTGCACCTCTGTCATTTAGTCATGCCAGCCACATGACCACGGAGATGTCTTCGGACAGCACGGGCTCTTTGGCTTTGTAACAGATATGAGCACCGCCCCCTACAGCCGGAAATGACTAGCATATATGTGCAAGGGGAATCTTTACCTTTACCTAACATCTCAGAAGGAACCCTCCCTAATTTCTTAGGCTGTAAAGGCAATGGGGAGGGGGGAAAGTATTTTCAGGCTTGCAGGATTTCTTACACTTAAGTAGAGTCAGTTCATCTGAATGTGCCTCTTGTCTAGACTATCTCACAAAGCTGACAAAGATAAACTAGATTGGGGCAAAGACACTATGAAGAATGGACTTATACATATTTATTTATTGTTTAATGTAGAACTGTGTAGAAGCAAATGAGCCTTGGTATCTCCCATAGGATCACTGCAACAGGTGGTGATAAGGATGCAAACTTATCTGACCATATCATAGATTTCTAGAAAGGACATTTTTCACAGAGAGTAAGCTGCACTAAACATAATGGGATTTACCTGCCAGTAAATGAAAATGAAAAAAATGTATAAATGCTGACAGGACTTCAGAAGGGTCCCATGGCGCTCTGATTACCTGAGTAGATTGACCAAGGGTTGATTTGAATGACAATCAAGGTAGAAAACAATTATGTGGGGGACAATAATCTGTTCCAACCTGTCTGCGGTGTGTCAGCTGAGGCATGACCACTACATGGCAACATTTACGTATTTATGTATTCAAAGTTTAGATCTCTGTTTTTAAAAGAAACGGAGTAGGCATTTGAAAGAACATAGTATATACTACTACAAACTCCACTTTTCATGTGAGTTCTCAAAAACTGGTTTGTGCATGATAATGGTTTTATTTCTACAATTCACTAAACTATGACTTCTTTAAACTTTGTTTACAGAATACATCAGAAACGTTGCCAGCATTCCAGAAAACCTCCACTCCAACCAATAACTCCAAGACAGACATCTTCTCAAAAGTTCTTTTTATTTTGGATAGTAAACTGGCACAAATTTGAGACTTCCCCTCACTTATGCGCAAAATAACATGACCTTGAATTACAAAGAGAATGTTATTATGTCTAACTATATACATTCCAAGAAATCCCCCCTCCCATTTTCCAAGGCTCAAAATGTGGCAGTGTGGGAGCATTTGGTCTCAATATGGCTTCCAAAGCTGACAAATGCCTGGATTCATACAACGTTCAATGCCATAAAGGGGAAAGGGGCATGAATAGAGTTACATTATAGACAGCAACTGCAGATTCCTCACTGCTGACTAAAAAACAGGAACTCCAGTCTTATAGTATCTCAAACATCATCTGTTCCTGCCATAAACCATGGTTTATAATTTGCAATGATTGGGATCACAGAATATACAAAGCAAAATAATTACATAAACCAACTGTATGGATCCAGACAGTGAATACACATAAGTTAAAGAATGTATGGGGCTTGAATGGATATAGCAAATGGAAGCTGTAAACTTCCATAAGGAACTATGAAAGTTGAATGAAAAGTAATGCTCCCAGTATTAGAAGTTGCCAACAGATGGCAGTACCGATATGCTAGAAATTCTGACATGGTACAAAAAGACAGCTCTCGTTTACTGACAGGTTGTTCAGTGACTGTTCAAAGTTACAATGGCACTAGAAAAATTTTTTTACAACTGGTCCTCAAAGTTGTGGCAATCACACAGTGACAAGTTGGGTGCTTGGCAATTGGTGCATATTTATGATTGCAACATCCTGCAGTCACATGGCAGGCTCTACTTGCAGTTGATAAGTGAGGATTGTGTGTATTACTATTGTTTATGAAATGTAAGCCTGCAGCAAGTCAATGAAGTTTAAGCAATACACAGTGATTTATTTATTTTTTTGCCTGCTGGAGGATTTCAAATTGAAATTCATAACTGTGTAAAAGTTGTTTATGGCAAAGATTGTGACTACTGCACATTGCTAGCCCCCCAAAATATGTAAAAGATGGTGAACCAGAACAAGCTGATTTGTATGATTAAGAACAAAATGGACAGTTCGAGAGAGCAACACATTTCACATAAGAAACTGAAGAAACTGCCTTTGGGCGTATATTTGATTCAAGTGAAGAGGTGGAAAAAATTGCAAGAAACTGGATGAAATTGTGAAATATGGAGGGCAGGGTTTTTTTGTCGTTAAGAAGCTTAACAGTCATTGGTAGAAGATGGTGAAGATTATGTGGAGAAGCAAATACAGCTAGCAAAAGACCCAATTCATAATTATTTTTCTGTTTCATTTATTAAAATTCACCATTTGAAGTGATATTTTTCATTCAGTCCTGGTATATATGAACTTCTAGTGCTACCACTGTTTTCTTCCCCTGCTCCAGGGGTGGGATTCTACCAGTTCGCACCTATTTGCTAGAACCAGTTGTTAACATTCTAAGCAGTTTGGAGAACCAGTTGTTAGAAGAAATTACTGGCCTAATCTTGTAAGGAAGGCAGGAAGGAAACATTCTGGTGTTGCTTACAGAAACTGCCTCTCCATTAATTCTCATCACATTCTTGGCAGGACTAGAGTTCCTGTCTCAGGAACTTCTCTGGAGTTTTTTTTTCCCCTCCTTTGCTGGTACTTTGCTTGTGTGGAGTGACCATTCAAAGTTACAATGGTACTGAAAAAAGTGACATGACCGTTTTTCACACTTACGACTGTTGCAGCACCCCCACATTCACGAGAGGCCAGGCGAGGATATGTGTGCCTCGATGTGAGTGATACTGAGTTGGCCACGCCCAGCCAATAACATGACCACCAAGCCACACCCACCAACATAGCCATGCCCATAGAACCGGTTGTTAAAAAATTTGAATCCCACCCCTGCCCTGCTCCACCATGTTGGTCACTAGAACTAACATGGTGGAACTGGGGAAGAAACCAGTGGTAGCAGAGAAGCTGAAATAGGAAGAGTCTTATCTTGTGGAGAGCTGAAACAAATTGCTACAGTACTCTTAGCCAATATAGATGGTAACATAAGTTTCACGTATATCAAAGATAGCGGAGCAATTTTCCTCCACCTCCATCTACCAGTAATTGTACACCTCAGCCTATCAATATTTTCTAAGCAGCTTTGCCTATTTTGTTAATAGCCACACAAACTCAGTGCCCACTCACAGCTATACAAAAGCCTCCATTAAGCTTGATTGCCACAAAAATGCCAGCCAGCTGCTAGGAAAATGGAGAAACTTCAGGCACCGATATGTAGGATCAGCAAAACCATTTGTTTTACAAACAGCATGAAAACTAGTGATATGTCCTCCTGAAAATAAAAGCTTTAAATGAGTCATGGATTGCATTGGCTATATTGATTCATTCACACATGGGATGTTAAGTCAAAGATTTCTTGGCTTGTTAAACAATTCAAAATAGCCAAGCATATGTATTACTTTAAGTAGTAAAGGGTGGGTTCCAAGCCAAACAAAAACAGTAGAATTTTCCAAGCTTATTTTCTCCAATTATTGTTATTTCTGACAGCCTGTAAGGTATACCAGTAAAAGTGTTGGTTTAGGAGCAGAGAGATCGAGGTTCTGGTTCTCCCTTAGGAACAGAAGCCACTGTGTGACTGTGGCTGTGCGACCAGTAACTTTTTGTCGACCCTAAACTGGAAAGTCAAAAATTATCCCAGAATATGACAATGTCATCTTCACAGACCTTTCATGCAGTTGCCAAGTGTCAAGATTGGCTTAAAGGTGGCAAATCAATGCAATTTCAAAATAGATTTTAGGAAATCATTACACAAATATTTATATGACATGTAAGATTATATTGACCATTGTTTTGTTAGTAATTTCTGACTCCTAATTGAAACAAAGAAAGCTGGGGTAATTTTTATTACCAATCAGGAGAACAAGTTTATAACAGAACAGTATGCTGAATCCCAACTTAATTTCAGTATGAACTTTGGCTCCCATGTATAAATATAGGTGAAAGCTTTATTTTAAAATTCAATACCTGTTTACAGCGTTTAGGAATATTTCCAGGTATTTGTAGAGAGAAAAAATAATGCCTAAATATGGAGTTGTGGTATAATACATAGAATATTACATATCACCCTCAAATCTATCCTGATCCAACATTTTCTTTCCCATAATGCCCAACCAGATATCTCTGGGATGCTGGTGGGCAGAAGGTTGCTAAATGACACCATGGGTTGTTCAATATTTGGAGGCATAGGCTGCCCTCCAATTTCAGCATAAGGTTGAATGTCCATGATGCTACATTATATATCAGAACTTTGGGACCTGATTGTATATGAAGAATTGTGGTTGTACTGTGCAGGGTACAATTGAGAAACTGGGAAAAAATGTATTATTCCAAATGTTAAGGAATGGCTTTTGGAAATGTATAACTTGTCTACCCTGGAAAAGACAATATTTCATATCAATGAAAAAATGAAGAAATATGTGTTTATTTGTCACAGGTTTGTATTTTTTAATAATCTATTGTATCTGATGCTACTACAGCCGTGTTGGCGAACCTCTGCCACACGTGCCGTTTCCCCTGGCATGCGAGAGGTCACCCAGAAGAGCCCCACTGTGCATGCGCCACCACCTGACAGCTGATTGTCAGGTTTCTGGTGCACATGCGCACGGGGTGAAGGGGAGGTGCGCAGGAGACACATGCGTATGCGCAGACATGTAGCATGCAAGGAGGGAGTTGCACATGTATGTGAAGGGGATGGGAGGGCAGCACGCATTGCCTTCTGGGTGCTGGCACACGAGTGCACACAAGCGAGCAAACGTGCAATTATCAGCACGGGAACTGAAAAAGGTTACCCACCACTGTACTACAGTATCACATGATATTTTTTAGTAAACCAGTTGCTATTTATATTTTTGATAAATAAAGTGGGTCTTCCCCTCTTTTTTCTTTTTAAATTATTTTTAAGTTTAAGGGTTGTTTAACTTTGTTATTGCAGCATATCTTATTATATTTTGGCTATATTTTATCATTTTCTAAAATAAAGGATGTATGTTAAAAAAAATGAGTCTCTAGATTAATAATCTTGCTCTGTTTGAATTTATCCAATCCTCTTTTAAAGTTTTTTCAAGTTAATAGTAATCACTACATCGTGATTTATTGAGGAATTCAATACATTATTAAATCACAAATCAATCCCTTTGCTATTAATCAATAGGAATAATTAATAGGCCTACTATTAAAATTATGATTGTGAATATTGGTCTCACTCCCTGAGGTTGTTCTCTCCTTTCCTCTCTGATGTTTAGCATTTCAGGAGTAAAGCTGTTGATTGTTGCTTTTTACTAGTGGTGTTGCATTTTATGGCAGAATGGACACAATTGTCATGATCAATCAGGAGATTTCTGATTCAGAGCAGAAGGTTTGAAACAGAATAGTTATCTTGAGAACCTGCTTGTAGTGAGTGCACAGCTTTCTACTTTACTTTGAGCAAGATGTATTATTCCCAGCTGTACAAGATTTGAATTGGCTGCTTATTTGCCTTCAGGTTCAGTTTGAAGAACTGACATGAACTTTTAAAACTTTAAACAATTTGTAGCCAGATTACCTCAGGTGCCATTTACTCCTAAATGTGCCTACAGGGCCATCAAATTGGCACTAAGAGTTTCTTCCAGATGCTGGGCTTCTGCAAATTTGGGTGGGTGAGCACCAATAACAGATCTTCTCAATGTTCATATTGAGATTCTTAAATCTGAAACTCTTCTGTTTTGAGGAGAATTGAAAGTGCCATGATTTTAGCAAGCCTTTGGATTTTAAGTATATCCCATTTGCTTCAGATGGTTTTCTAAGATAGTTTGGATGGGGATGGGGATTTTACCTGATGGCCTTAGCACTTGTTGAAGACATTGTGATGCCTAAATAGATAAGGAGATGCTGCCTCCATTTTACATACCAAAGCTGGACTGGCAATTAATTCTTTTTCAGTTAAGGTTTGCTTTTGAGGTCTGATAAATGAGGCTAACTGGTGCCATCCTTGACAGCAGGAAGCTACCCAGAGGGCACAGAATAGCAACATGTTCTCCAATACTTGGTTGACACTTCAAGCATTTCATTTCAACGTGTCTGTTCTACATTTTTCTATAACAAGCATTTCTTTTTTAGTATTTTACTAAGTGAAATTCTCTGTCCAAGGTCCTGAGAAGAGGTCATCTTGGACTTCATTATATTTTCTCCTGAGCAGACACATTTCTATATGATTCCACTATCGCTCTCGTACATCTACATTTCTACATTACATCTCATACATTTCTACAGACAAGAAAGCGTGTTAATAATAAACATATTCATAAAGGTATACTAGGCAGCTGTTTGTAATATAATTGGAAGGGCATCTGTTTCATCTATTTTAATGTTTTAAGGAGAAAACCATTGCCTACACTTTTGGAGGTGGTGCACAGAAGCAGCTGACTGGTTAAAATGGTATTTCTTGCATTTCTGGAGACTTACTGGAGAATCATCTAATCTCCATCTGCTGCACAGATAAAGTTATAAAGAAGAAAGTATAAGTAACTAACATTAAAAATAAAAATAATGAAGTGGTTTTCTTCTCAGTTATTGTTCATTGAGTCTGTGAAAATACTCATACTAAATGTGGTTAGGACTCAAATGAGAGATATCCAAGACATCCTAGCTGTATGTATCCATACTTCCATATTATTTTCCTATTATTATTATTAAATACATTTAATAAATAAATAATATTCTTAACTTTATCTGGAGATACCAAGGACAAAATCTGGAAATTTCTGTAGGCAAAATGGTGCCATATTACTAAGCTATTCCCCATCACCATAGACATACAAGTCTAGTATAATATTATATTTATGGTTACTTTTATTCTTTATTTTTTCCATTTTATTCTCCATCCCTTTGGGTTTGTTTTAGTTAAAGGTCAGTCTATACATTTTTAAAAGTGAGAAAATGAATAAAACAAATAAGGATCAAGTTAACATTAGCAACAATTCCTCAACTATTAGCTTTTTTATTGTAATAGCAATAACTGAAGGATACTTGTTGAATTTTCTACCTTAGGCACTAAAATATTTTGGACCATGTCCAGCCTAAATGCCAAATATATCACTGATAAGACTAGCTCAGCACAAAACTTTAGGAATCAATGAAAGTTCAGAACAGAATGAAAATGAGTCTAAAACGAATATCATGCACTGTGTTTATATAGCCCTCACTCATTTAAACTATAGAGTAGTTTGTTACTGGTAATCTATTTAGCTTTAGAAACAGTATAATTTATGCAAGAACAGAGCACACAGTGTAGCATTCTCACCATGTTTTGAAGTGAATCCCAACTCTTTCTTCCTATTAAAAATCTGGGATTTCTGAGTATAATCTGAACTGCAAAAATCTGCCATCAGATAGCATAAACTTTACAGAAAATGTTAAATATATTTTTGTAGCCCAGATATTGCAATCCTACAATATTCTCTCTACTATCATACAAATATTGCAAAACTCCAAACCACTTCTAGATGGCAACAACTAGCTATCTTCTGTATCTTTTTTTCTGACATATAGTGGTTATCTGAATTCTTGCTACCCAGGTATGGTGGCCAAACTCTTCTCACATAGACAAACTGTTCAGCCTGAGGGAAGCTCAATGCTTTCTCTTTATGTGGTTTGAGAACTCTCTGGAAATGTTCAGTGATTATTCCTAGAAAATGGATTAGGCCAGAACCTTTCCCACATTTCTCTTTGTCTGCTGAACAAAGCCCGTTGGACTGGAAATGTAATACTCTACAGCAGCATTTCTCAACCTCGGGAACTTTAAGATGGGTGAACTTCAGCTGTCAGAATCCCTCAGCCAGCATGATTTAGAATCCACAAAATGCAAGAAAATGATTTCCCAGAATGTCTACTTCCTCTGACAGTGGCAGACAATTAGACAACAATAAGGCATGTGTATGGCTTGAGTACATCCCTATTATTATTATTGTTGTTGTTGTTGTTGTTATTACCTTGTTTCTCCAACAATACAGCCCACCCAATAGGAAGACCCAGCATGTTTTCTAGGCATAAAATGAAATTAAGCCCCTCCCCCCAAATTTAGGCCTAGTTTAAACATGCAAAATTGGGTGGGGGGAAGGTGGGGGGAACTTGCCATTAGAAGTGCCCCGCCGGCAGCTATGCCTCACCATCAGCCACTCCTAACACCATGGTGGAGCACGGAGGGATCCCTTACCCCTCCCTTACCCAGGTCAGCAGGCAGGCGGTGGTGGCGTGGATGTCCAGCAGCATTTCAGCCGCTTCTCAGGCCTCCATAGCTTCCATGGTTCCCACCAGTGCTGGCGCCTCTCTCGCCAGCACCATCTCCAATAACAGCATCTGAGTCACTCCGCTTTTCCCCCACCCCCACAACAACAGGAAAAAAAAACATTTTGAGGTACCTGGGAGTGCCGCATGCTGTGTTTTGGTTTAATCCCGAGCGGCTGAGTGGGTGTGAGAAAAGCCGAGCGAGCGTCTCTGCTGCTGCTACCCTTGGTGCTCCAGCCTCGGGCTCTGCAAGTTTGCAAAAGTTCCGGTGTGCAGCCCATTCCTGCATTACAAGCGCCCAGGCCGAGCTGCAGCTGTCCCTCTCTTGCCAGCTCCATCTCCAATAACAGTGACAGCAGCAGTGGAAACCGTGGAAGCGTTTCAGCTGCTTCTCGGGTGGGGGAGCCTCCTCCGTAACTTCCATGGTTCCTGCCGCTGCTGACGCTGTTATTGGAGACAGCGCTGGTGAGAGAGGGACAGCTGGAGCTAGGCCTGGGCGCTTGGAATACAGGAACGGGCTGCGCACTGGGACTTTTGCAAACTTGCAGAGCCCAAGGCTGGAGCACCAAGCGTAGCAGCGGCAGAGACGCTCACTCAGCTCTTCTCACACCCACCCAGCCGCTCGGGATTAAACCAAAACGCAGCACGCGGCGCTCCCAGGTACCTCAAAATGTTTTTTTTTCCTGTTCTTACGGGAATGGGGGAAAAGTGGGAGTGACTCAGATGCTGTTGTAGGAGACGGTGCTGGTGCGCAGGGGGGGAGAAATTAATTCACCCCCGAAAAGACGTCCTAGCCGTTTTTTCGGGGCTCAAAAAAAAAATAAGGCCTGACCTTGTTTTGTGAGAAATATGGTATTATTGTTATTATTATTATTATTATTATTATTATTATTATTATTATTATTATT
>NW_020771322.1:0-14331 GCF_900518735.1 Pseudonaja textilis | reverse complement strand
ATGTATGTATATGTGTGTGTATGTATGTATGGTATTCAGCTTTGTTCCAGTATTTTCCCACGTCCTTAGTTGTGCTTTTAAAGTTGTAGCTAAATACCCACGAAAACACACACACACACACACTCACATATACATACATGCATACATTGGTTCCCATTTCATTGTCCAAAGCAACCGCACGGTGCAGTTGCTTCATAAAATTATTTGATCATAAAATATCAAAGCATTAAAAATTTGCAACAATTAAATGTATGGTAAGTATAAGACTCAGATAAAGAGCGCAACTCAAACGGTAGTAATGCTAATAAAATCAAGTGGGGTGATGGGGGAAAAGAGACATTACATGATTATGGAATGAATTTAGAGTATGACACCTATTTTAAAGGGATACATTCAGATGACCAAAATTTCTGCGGAGTTGAACTCGTAAATCAATCGAACTCAAGGCAGTCCCTGTCGGCTTGCTTGTCGTGCAGCACTTAAACTGAATATATTTTTAGGTTCCTTGTGCAATTGGGCTGCCTTCCCGAATGTGCTTAGCTAAAAGTCGCTCTCTTGTCCCCTTCCAAAATGGTTTATTATGTTTGCAACATTAACACCCCTTCCCCAACCTTCCCCGCAGTGTTTGGAAGGGCTCTGCACGCCATTGCGAGAATCAGCGATGAATTTTGGATCGACCCCAAGGAAAATGGAGTGAGTTGATCCTGGATGCAGAAGAAAATAACTTTGGAACTGAGCCATGGGTTCCAGGGAAATCCATTGTCAACTGCCATGTCAGGGTGGGGCTACCCAAGCCATCCGTTGTTGATTAAGGCAAACCGCTGTTTTGCTCAGAAGGGCCTCATTTGGATGGGAGCCTTAGTACCAACTGCGTAATGCAGCTTTCTTTCCCTCACGTGCCCTTAAATGTTGCTCAAAATTCAATGTGCAATATACAAGCACACACTTGATATTTATGCAATGCATGCTAGGATTTCCCTCGTTAAGTAACGAGACCCGTGTTGCAAAATCTAGTGTTTTTCCTCTCACCATCTGGAAAATCCTAGCACAAGTATAACAAAGTGAACAGCTGATGTTTGGGTTGTTAAGAGTTAGGTTGAAGCAAACCAGCGCCTTCCAATGTTGCCATATTGTGCATTTTTGTTCTTGCTTATCTGTAACTTAGGAGCAATACAGTTAATATAGATATCATTTTATCCTATCCACAGCTTTTTTTGAAGACGGTAAATAGTTCCAGATCGGCCTATGCCTGTGTCTTCTTTTCATCCACGTTCTTCCAAAATTATTCCTATGGAAATGAACGGAGCCCGAATGGTGACATTGTTCAACTGGCATGTAAATTAATAATCAAAGTAAGTTGGGGGAAAAAGAATTTATTGCCGCTGGTAAAACTTGAGGGGAAAAAAGGACATCACTTTTTAACATTAATAATCAGGAAGAATTAAATTCTAAAAATATACAAATTACTAGGCCTGAAAAAAAGAAGATTTAAGCTGAATCAAACAGTTGTGCTGCATACTTTTTGACTGTGAGAGGATTCTGCAGTCATTATTTTTCCTCATGAAATCCCTGCTTTAATTCATTTTTTTTCATTTCAGGCCATTCTGCCTTTATTTCGATGCTTGCACACCCTGGAAAGAAATGTGGAAAAGTGCAACATTTACACAGACGTGAACGATTGCCATGTTGTTTTTAAGCTATTCTGCAAACACGGTAAGTGCATGGTCTGTTTCAGACTTGAAAGGCAACTTTAAAAATGTTATCGGTCAGGATCTAAAGAGCTCCTCTCTGGCTTGGCTTTGGGTTGGAAATATATTGACTGTGGTGGAATTTTCCAAGGAAGTCCCTCCGCTGTCCCCAAAAACTGAGTCCCCGAAGGGAGCGTGTGAAATGAAATTTTCTGCTGGACTTGAATCCTCTGAAAACCTTTTGAGATAAAAATGGGGTGGCTTACAAAGACGGGCTCACTTATAGCTTAACACCCTGGGATTAAATCAATAAATGGCATTTGTGTTACAGTTATTAAATATGCTACAGATGGATCAGGTGGCACCATATTTTTTAATTAACCTGGCCCTTTCGGAAAAATTCAAACTGTGTTTTATAATGTCCACCAGAGAGCAACAAATGGCCTCTTTTTTTATCAGTGCAGGTTTGCCATGGAGCTGGGTAGTCATATGTTATGAAAAGCAGTTGATTGATTTTGCTGTGTGAAGAGGTCGTACATTGGGGGGCGGAGGAGGGAGAAATAATTATTTTATTAAGGTTCTGTTAAGTGGGTCCTAGGACAGTTGCTAAATTCAGCAAGCATCTGCATCCATCACTTCTTGCTTCGGCGAAGATGGGCTCATGCGGAGAAATTGTCAAATCTTGCTTTGGGAGAATTATTTTTGTTTGACCTTCCGAGGGCAGGTGGTTTTCTCCTCATCTTACAGGGCCGAGAACTCATTTAACGCAGTTCAGATAAAGGGAAATAGTAGCTCAGGGCTGAGAGGAGGGGTCCTTGGTGTTCTCCGAGCTTGGTGGTTTATTTGCAGATGCTTCACGACCCAAACTAGGCAACACCATCAGGGATATTATCATACTTCCTATTTAATCAAGCTGAAATAAAAATGCTCTACTCGATTCATTTCACATTGGTTTGGGGCAGCCTGCAGGGAGACTTGGATTTCAAACCCTATCCTTTTCCATCAGGTGTCGTGAAAACTCATAGCTTAGCTTTCCAGGAGTGTGAACCTCTTCAAGCTGTGTTTGCAAAACATTTGTGTACCAATGTATTGAAAGTCCACTCCAGGTAACATAATAGGCGTATTAACCATGGGCTTGTTTTGTTGCGGTTGATCGGGTGTATCGAATGAAATGTGAATGGTTTTTTGTCACTGAAGGGATCTTGGTTCTATTAATTCAGAGAGAAAGAGAACAAAGAATTTAATAGGAGCGGCCCAATTTGTAACCTGAATTAATTATCCAGGGTTTTGTACGTTTCAGGCATCTGTCTGACATGTTGATCCACTTTCCGACGTACCAAGAAGAAATAACTTTAGGTGTAACACCAATGAAAGTTTGCTTCAAGACTTATGCAGAGGATGAGATGGGTGAGGATTGTGCTTCCACGGTGGGATTAAAGATACAACTTGTAATATCCCTGAACACAAGAAGTTCTGTAAGATATGGTCATGACATATTATACAATCAAATAATGTCTACTAAATATTCAAACAGCAGAGAACAGAAAAACCTTTTTAAAAAAACAATAGTGAAATATATTGTTATTCTTCACCCTTTTATAAACAATAGCCACAATGAAAGAAATATTCAAAATTACCCTGACAATGGCGCTCAATTTTGCTATTGATTTAATAGTTAGGAAGCTGTCATTTTAGCACCTAGATTCAGCACGTGAATCCGATCTGTAGTTTATTTATCGTGGTTTGTATTTTCTGATATTGGGAATGGTTTTGCATTGACTTTCAGATATATTACTTTGTGGTATGTAGTAGCTGAAGGCTCACGCTTTACTCTGCTTGGGATGGAAATGGTCACCAGCCCTGGGTTGTACACTAATCAAACTTCCATTAACCATTCTAAGAATTCTCAACAAACCTGTGTTTTTCAAAGTCATTTTTTTAAAAATCCTGCATCATTTTATTTCGACAGAATTTGCAAAGGCAACGCACACGGAGATTCATCTGAGCCCTGCTGAATTTGAATATTTTCAAGTCGGAGTAGATTCAGAGGTCACATTTTGCCTTAAAGAGCTTCGGGTAATATGGTTAATTCTGCATTTCATAAATATCTGGTGGAGTGTCTCATTTGGACAGCAGCATTAGGAAAGGATAGCGGAGCAAATGCTACTCAGATATTCTTTTGATGCTGTTCTTTTATCAAAGCTCAGCACCCCACAGAATCCAGCATTTTATATGCAGCCATGGCTGGCCAAATGTCTCCAGGTAGCCCTTAAATCTAGTAATAAACGCTGCAGTGGCAAGCACTGAAGTTCATATTTTCTCTTCCTCCCCCAAGAGAAGTGAATTAACTCCGCTCTTTCCCTTATGTTTAGGGTCTTCTGGTGTTTGCAGAAGCTCTCAGCACCCCAATCTCCATTCACTTTGATGTATCTGGAAAGTAGGTAGATCTTTATCCTTTAAAACTTCAAAAGTTTAGCGAGAAGGAATTTAAAACTACCTCAAGTGTCCACAAGAGATGCATCTTGTACATAAATGCATTTTTATGAGATTTATGGAATAGAAATATACACTTCTAAGGATTGCCCTACGCGCATCGTACAAGAACCATATATAACATGGAGAAGCATGCACGCTAATAGCATGACAGTTTTGGTGGAATTTTTCTGGAAGAAAGGAACACGGTGCTGAGAATAACCTGTTTATTGCCATGATCATAGGGTGCCTATTTTCCGAGGCAGACCGTTACATTAGAAAGACATTGATAGTTATTTTGAGGTTGAGGCGGGAAACCAGATTCAACATGTTTTGGGGACATGTTTAAACAAAGGAAAAGTTTTCAGTTGCAAACAGTGGTTCTGCTTTTGTAGCAAAGCAGCCAAGTTCCATTGTTGAGGAGATAAGCCAGCATGTGATTGATCTTGATTAAAATGGAATTCCTGGCTTTGGGAAAACAAAGGTACCTCTCTTAAGACTGCCCTCTCTAAGAACCTTTAGACCAGGGGTGTCCAACCTTGGCAACTTTAAGACTTGTGGACTTCAACTCCCAGAATTCCTCAGCCAGCTTTGGAGGAATTCTGGGAGTTGAAGTCCACAAGTCTTAAAGTTGCCAAGGTTGGACACCCCTGCTTTAGACAGACAGGTAAGGCTCCAGCACTGTTATAACCCTGATGGGATTAGAAGGCCTATTTTGGTAGCAGGAACATGTCTTGCATCCTGCAGGTGCCTGGGGCTGTTAATTTGCATATGCAAATAGGGGAGCAGGAAAGAGAGGGAGGAGGGAAGAGATTGCAATAGGAGGCGGGGTGGGGTGGGAGAAAGAGAGGCAGGGGAAGCTACAAATATTCTTTTTTATTCGGCGGTGGGGAGAATTTGCCGCTTTATTTCATTATTTCGGCATCTCGAGGCCTGCAATCGGCGAATGAAAAATTGAATGCTAGCAGGGAACGTTGTTGTATCGCGCTAAGATGGATTGGCAAACTATGGTTTAGTCGGGGATTGGGGGAGCGGAAATACGGATGCAATTTGGGAAACTGTTCCATTCATGCATCTGCCTGGGAGGCGAACCGGCCCCTGCATCCCTTCAGATCCATCCTATCCCGCTCTCTCTTAGCATGTTTTTTGCATTTCAAGGCCCCTCGCCTTCAGCATCGAGGATACGGCAATAGAGGCCCTGTTTGTTTTGGCCACTTTATCCGACACCGAAAGCTGCACAACGGCCAGTAAACCAACCTGCCTTGAGCAAAGCCAAAACAGGTAATCTTACTTGCAGGCCAGGTTTTCTTCTAAAACACTCCATTTTAGGTAAAGGGGCCTTATCTCTCCCTCCCTGGTATGGAGAGTGGAGGGAAAAAAGTCAAGTTCTTGGAACGAACTTCCTATTAAAAAATATTTTTGTCCTCATCCGAAAAATATCCCAAGCAGCAATATGTGTATTCCAGGGTCTGCAGGCAGCCAAGTCAGGCCTTTGGCAGGTCTGTCTACATGCCAGAGCAGAAGCCAGACTGAGAAAAAGTCCCTCGCGGTGACCTTGGGGGCAAATTACCTTTTTCATCCAGTCAAACGCAGTTACAAACAATCGTAATAATTTAAACTGCCCCTCACAACGTTCAACAACGATGTGACTGAAAGCCACAGAAGACCCTTAAATAAGCAAGGGGAGTTTGCACGTAAGGAAACAGCCAGCAGCTTGTTTAGCAAAGTAACTGAGAGGTTGTAATCCATTTCTGTTGTTGTCTTTACAAATGTCTTTACAAATCTCTTCCCTACTTAAAACTGTCCGATCCTGCCAACATCTTGCCCAAATACGGTGCGTGCAATGCATCTATAGGGCCTCCACTCGGCAGAAAGAAGATAATCTTAGGACAGGCCCCAAGGAGCCCTTAGAGGCCCCTCCAAGACAAAGCTCCAGGGTGAAGCGTCTAAAACCAGGCACCGGAAGGGAAAATCACAACACAAATCCATCTGCCTGGTGTTTTTTAGGGGCCCTGCTGCCAGAGGGAGAAGGAATCAACACATCACCAGTTGCAGGAGAAACGCGTCCACAGCTCCCTCGGAGGGCTCTTCCACAGGAGAGGAACAAACACCTGGTCTCAACTATGATAAGGTAAACAAGGAATCCCTGCTGGTGGAAGGAGAGAGGAGAATCGAATTGCCTTAGTGAATTCGATCCGGTAGCTCTCTCTAATCCTAGCGAATTGGCTGAAAACGGTTGGGAAAGAGAGCGAGTGGCAAAGAACGGAGTTTGGCCCGGCCTTCCGGTAACGAAAAATCACCCCGAGATTCAGTGCGATCCAGTTCTTTGATCCCACTTGGTTACCGCTACATGCAATTCCTAGGTTTGGCTCCAGGTCCCAGCGATGATTCCTTTATTTTTATTTTCCAGTTTCATTCCTTCTTTTTCGGAGCGGTTTCCCCTAACGAGCAAAGCCATGCCAATTTGCTTCACAATTTGGCAACGGTGAGCGACGCAGAAGAGGATGGCGCCCACGGGCCGCGCTCTCCTACGTTTTAGCCCCGGGATGTTCCTGTTGGTGAAGCAGGCAAGCAGCTCAGTTTGGCCTGCAGAGAAATGCCATCTTTGCTTATTTTAGGCGTTCCGAGTTACCCAAATGGACGCTCCTGCTTCTTATTTTACCAACTGTTTTCTGCCAAATGTTGTTTTGCCTTCAACCTGTGGATATTGTCGTAACTTTGTTCAAAATCCTTTAGTTAGTTGGATGGGATTACTAAATAAACAAACCAACCCCAGGGGGGTGTATCATATTCAGAGGCCTTCCTTCAGTCTGGGAAAACTTGCGAGAGATCCGTTTAGGAGCGGGTTGTTTGTTTTTTTTTCTTCCAAAAACCAGAGTTAGTATATTACAATCAACTTTAAAAGCACCGTAGGATCCTGTATCTCTCGTACCTCAGCAACCAGATGGAAAGTTTTGGAAGCGCGTTCAGCCATTCGGTCGTCAAGATGCACCCGGCAGTTTTAGCCTTTCTCAAGCCGGCAGTTACCCAGGGCAACCTAACAAAAGGCAATTAATCACACCCTATTGATGCTGCCAGGGCTCCTTCTTTAAGAAGAATGAGAAGGGAGGCTGCTCTTGAAAGCAAACTGAAACCAGGAAGAGAAAATGGAGAACAATTTCTCTAGCAGCAGAGCGCTTATTAAACGCACCCCAAACATCCATAAAATGCTTTTTTTGGGGGTGGGGGAGAAAGACATATGTTCCTTTGCTGCTTCCACTGAATTCCTCATTGTACACAGATTTTTCAAGATTTTAATTTTAGTGCATCCCTGTTGCTGAGGACATGACCTGCCAGGAACCACCGGCTAAACATTTGTGCAACAAGCATATATTGTACGAAAGATCAATATGTCCCATTTATATTGCCCGTTTCAACAATGCAACACTTTTTAGGAATTTTGCTTAGTGAAAGAAAATTAAAAGGCAGACATGCTATATATGATTGGAATAGATCTTTCTTGGCTTTTAGAGGGGCCGTTTTGAGGCCTGATGATCTAAATTTCCCAACCTTGGCAGGTTGAAGATGTGCGGACTTCGACTCCCAGAATCCCCCTCCCAATTCTGGGAGTTCAAGTCCAAACATTTTCAAGCTGTCATAGTTTGGAAGCACTGATCGAAATAGAGGGGTGTGGAAAGACAACAACACAACCACAACCTTGTCTCGACAGACACAATTCAAGGAAGCCCCCCGTATATTGTATAAATACTATATTTATTAAATATCTTTACAGTTCATTTAAATGTATTTACAGATAACTATTCTCGCACAAATTATACTCCAGACATTCAATTCACATAATTAAAATTTCCTTTTTAAAAAAAAAAAAAAAAGGTAAGTTACAGGTCACGATAGTCTCATTTAACAAGAAAAAATGGCATCCTCATTAGATCAGCTACCCTCGTCAGGAGAAGGAAATTAATAATTAAAAAAAAATTAAAAATGCAAAAACCCAGGGGGTCTGGATCGCGTCTGCTTTCCCCGCGGTGGGAAAAGCCATTCCCACGATTTCTGATCTCCGCTTCCTCGTGGACGGGTTTTTTTTACCTCCTTTTTTTAAAATCCCTCTCCCCTTCCAGTCCCAGATTCCAAGTTGCTTTCTTTTTTTCCCCACTTGATCTTTGCAACAGAGATCGGGTGGGGAACCCAGCTCTGGATCGCACGGCCGCCACCAAAGGAAACGGAGCCCAAGATGCGAGCCCCCACCCTACCTCGTTGCACCTGAAACCGCAATGGCGGGCATTTTCAGAAGGCCGACCCCTGCTCCCATGAACCAGAGGGGTCTCTCACACATGCCCTCCCCCAAAAAGAAGGTTGGGGTCTATCTCTCCTCCATCCAGGTATCCCCAATTTTAAAGAAAGGAAAATGGAACGTGCCAATTCCTAACCCCAGTTGGCCGCCCCAAGTAAGAAGCAGCCCCGGCTTGGAGGGTCAGGCGTGAAGATCACTCGCTTTTTCCTTTCCTTTGTGGGGGTTTTTTTCTTCCTTCTTCTTTTCCTTTTTTGTAAAAAAATAAAACTCTTGTGCGCAGACAGCTTTTAAGTTCCCAAGGAAGAAATCAGGGTCTGTTGGGATTGAAGGCTCATCTTAAAACGGGGGGAAGGAAGGTGGGGGGGGGGAGATCTCAAGCATGCAATAGAATTTTATAGCACAGTATTGCTTTTAAAAAACAGATGGCCGGAAAGCTATAAACTCCACGGGGGTCTTTGGTGTCCCAAAGGGGAGAAAGGATGGGGGGGGGGGCAAGTTTTAAATATTCAATTTGACCATGGCTTGAAAACCAATTTTTTTTAAAAAAAAATGGTCCTAAGGAACAAATAAATGGCTTTACGGATACCGCGAAGAGTAGAAATTGCTTTAAAGGAAACAAAACCAAGGATAAGCCCCCCAAGGCGTAGGAATCCCATTGCTATGTCTAAAGTAGAGTGGCTCCACCTTGGCAAGCTTTTTAAGAAGGGTGGACTTCAACTCCCAGAATTCCTCACAGCTGGCAGGGGGATTCTGGGAGTCGCAGTCCAACCTTCTTAAAAAGCTGCCCGGGTCGAGCAACGGTGTTTTAAAGCACCTTCCCCCTTCCTAGTCAGCCAACAATTGCAGAAAGGCTAAAGAAGACGGCAGCGAGAATATAACCCCTGCTTGATGGCCTCTAGGAGACCCAGGACAATGGGAAAAACGGTGGGGAGAGACAGTAGCTCCTCAGGGTTTTGCTCCAAATAAGAGATGGCACCAGCAAAATGCAAATTCCCAATTAAGAGCTTACCTGCCCCTCCAACGAAGCGGGAAAGGGGTTGCATAAAGACCTACTGATATACAATTTCTAGCAGAAGGTATTTAGGTCCAGCTGGTTCAGGTTAGGATGAGGGGAAGGGGGGTTGAAATGGTTTGTACAACGTTATAATGGGCCGTGTTTTTTTTTTAACTATTATGCCATTTTCATCCATTCACTGTATGCCACCCTGTATCCGTAACCCCCCAAACCGATCAGTTTTGTCAAGCTACGTTGTTAAGGCAATCTGGACAAAAGGAAAAAAAAAGGTGATTTAAAAGAAACCTGGAAAAGTTGGCTTGGAACAGCTTCTAAAAAATGAGTTATTATTATTATTTTTTGCCCCTTATCGTCGCAAATGAAATGCCTGTTAGAAGCAGGATGCATTGAAACGAGCCACATGTACACGGTACATGTTAAATTATAAATAAAAGCCGGAGACAATTATGCAAATGTACAGTACAACCACCAAAAAAAATAATATTTAAAACAGGCTGAGGTAACCTCAAACGTACAGTTTTAACAGAATAAACCTGGCAGTAAAAAAAACCCCTTTTTTGTGAGTTTTTTTTTGTTTTGTTTTTTTAAAAAAAGGACGGTTGTTTTTACTCGCCGAGATTATCAACTAAACATCAATGTGACCCAACTTGCTGTATAAAACATGGCTTTTTGTTGCAAAGGACTTCTGTTTCTCCTGCAGGCAAGAACAACAACCAAAAAAAAAAAAAACACACATTATGAAAAACTGACCGAGATTTTTATACATACCTCTAGGCGTTATGTATAAATAAAAACAGCTGTTTTTTGTTTCTTTAACACAAGCTTAGAAAAACGGGCTAGGGGAACTTATAGCTACTGAGAAAATCGAACTGAGTGTGTGTCGATGCGGAAAAAAAAAATAACAATACAATTCTACGATATTGCCAATTAGCAATTAGAGCCCTGTAAACATGGACTTTCTCGAGGACCCAAACTCACCACCCAAATACAAAGGCTGCCCAGTCGGGTTTTGCTCGCGCAGCGTGACGGCTGCTGTTGGAACCCCAACTCAGAACCGGGGTTCAACCTCCCTCGACGCTTCTCTGCAACTGAAGAGAGTCAGGCGATGACCTGGCAGAAAAACTCGAGCTACGAAAGGGCCCCCCGTGGCCATGCCAGGTATAATAACGGTTTAGCACCTTCACAAACTCTCTCTCTCTCTCTCGCACATGCGCACCACAATTCAAGACGAGTTGTGCGTTCCAAATTGAGTAACAAAAGCTCCTGGCTAACATCACACAGACCCAATATTTTTCAACCTGGGTGACTTGAAGATGGGCGGACTACAACTCCCAGAATCCCCACCCACCCAGCACAACTTTCAAGTCACCCAGGTCAAAATGTATCGAGCGCTGCACTTGGAAAGCCTATGGAGAATTCAGTGGCAAACGCAAGTTTTCCAACATGTTAAGGACGCGTTGACCTGCCGCTGTTGAGAAATGGGGCTTTTTCCAGCAATACCTTTCTCAGGACCTCACGGAGGTTCTGCTTGCCGATTTTGGAACGAACAAAAAAAAGGCCCCTTCCCCAGAATTAGTTTGAACACTACGCAGAGCCAATTTGACATTCTTGTTTGCTCGCCTTTTCTTCAGAGCCATAATAAGTAAAGGTTATTCCCTCTTCAGCCCCCTTTCCCCCACCCCGCTTTCTACGCGATAACTCTCGAGTCAGTTTTGAAAGACAGGCTTCAAGTATTGAAAATTCTTCATTTCTTGCTTGGAGGTGTCCCCAGGTGTCCTCCAGCTGAGGTCTTTGGGCCAGGGGTCTTGACTGCATCTTGAAACAGGCAACGGGCCTAAGGTGTGATTAGCCACTGAGGTCAGATGCAGAGAAAGAGAGAGACTTCCTGCCCGCAGGAAAATAAGTGCGTGTGAAGCTGAGAACAGCTGGAGACATACCAGTCTTTAAAAGCAGGGTGTCACAGCTGGTCAGTCTGTGTATTCAGCTACTATAGAGAGAAGAACAGTGATGTCATCGGGTTTCCCACCTAAAAAGCAAGGCGTGGAGAAGTTTTTAAAGTATTATAAAAGGATATTGAGACTCTGAAAAGAGCAACGAAGAGGCTACAACATACGAAGGACGGTTGCAGGAATTGGGCCTGGCTGGTCTAGTGAAAAGAAGGTCATGGCATGACATGACAGCAGTGGGTGGAAACCAATCAAGGCGAGAACCAACCAAGAACTAAGGAGAAAGTAGCACAGGAGCTACCAACTTCTCTCAGTTCTGCACACTTCTGCAAGCTTAATTCTAGCCCACGTGGCCTTGTGGAGGAGCCCTTGGAAGAAACCCAACCCTGCAGGAGCCTCGACTCCTGGCTGCTCCCGTCGCTCTTACCTCGTACATTCAGTCCATTGTCACATGCGAACTGTGCAAAGGGAGACATATAGTTTGGATCGTAGGCCAGCTCGTGGGCTTGCTCAGCGATGCTGCTGGCCGTCTGCTGGATGCTTTCGTAATTTGAGTTCTGGGTGGAAGGAGGGGGGGAGAGGACTTCAACGGGCTTGTCTATTTCACCTGTCAACAAGCATGCAGTACAACAGGACCGCTAACACAAAGGGATTGCCTTTTCCTGCAAGGCGGGTCCACCTTGGGGAAGTCAAAAGGCTAAACAAACCACGGACAAATCCCGGCTCCTTCTACGGCGGCCAATTTGAGTGGATCCTGCAATCCCGCAAAGCAGATTTTTAAGCTCTCCCATAGCAGCTGGCCTGCTTTAGGAATTACAGGGGATGCCCGGAGAGTAGATTAAAAGATAAACCTGCCCTCAACTTTTAAACTTTTACTCGGCTTCTCCGGATTTGTACCTTTGAACCCCGAGGAGAAGAAGTTCAGAAGGTCACAGACTCACGAAGCAGAGAGGAGCGGGGAATTTCGCCAAACCCACCGAGATCTGGTTGCACCCGGCCATTTAACGCCGAGGCAACAGGGGGAAAAGTTATCTTGTGCGTTTTTAATTTCTCCATGGTGGGACTCACTGCAGCCGAGGTCTCCAAGCTCGGCCGCCTTAAGACTGGTGGGATTCTCCAGCCAGCATAGCTTAACTCTCTTGCAATCCCTTCCTCTGCAATCTCTCTCCACTTTAGGAGAGTAAGACAGAGAGAGAGAAAGCAGGCGTGGCTGGCTGGGGAATTCTAGGAGTTGGAAGTCCCCAAGTCTTCAAGGGGCCAAGGTCGGGGGCCTCTTCCCTGCGAGGTCGTCTCCTCTTACTTTTAGTTTCTTCAGCTCCTGGAGGATCATGTAGTCGGGCATGTTGTCAAAGAGCCCATCCGTGGCCGTCAGGATGATGTCCCCCAGCTGAACATCGAAGGTGGTGCTGTCAGCAGCATCCGGGCTGAGAAAACATCGAGGAAGGAGAGAGAGAGAGAGAGAAAAGGTTGAAAGGCTCGGGGGTGTGTGTGTGTGTGTGTTTGTTTCATGCTTAAGCTGTACAAGAAACGGCGGTTCATTCTGCGCCGGCCAGATCCTGCAGCCAGCACCCTCCAGGTTCCCTCCGTCTAATCCCAGGGCTGCTTTTTCAGGAGGCGACAGGACTTCCTTATTTTTTGTTTGTCTTTGAAGACGTTTCGCTTCTCACCCAAGAAGCTTCTCCAGCTCTGACTGGTTGGTGGGGAAGGGAAGGATTTATACTCCTGGCAGACAGGTGGTCGTTTGCATCCTTTTGGAGAGCCGTTGAGGCCACCAGAGGACTCAGGCTGGTTTGAAAGAGGGGTCAGAGGCCACCTACATCCAAATTGAACATCCCTCTCTCAATGGGGGGAGGGGGGGAAGAGATATGATGTCATCTATCTCCAGTCTTCAACACGGTCCTTTCAGCGGTTCCAAGAAGGCTCCACACCCCCATTGGCACCACTCAGGTGACCCTGAGGACACAGAGAAACCTCCAAGTGGCCTCAACGCCTCTCTAAAAGGATGCAAATGATCAGCTGTCTGCAAGGAGTATAAATGTCTATGGAGATTCTCAGCTTTTTTTCAAGGGGTTACTGGACCTTCTGGGCTTTTCTTTGAAGACATTATGCTTCTCATCCAGGAAGCATCATCAGCTCTGACTTAATAGTGGGGAAAGGAAGCATCGAGACTCCTTGCAGACAGCTGGACATTTGAAAAAGCATCTTTAGGACAGGCATGGCCTGCATGACTGAGAATTTCGATCGACGTCTCCAGCCTAATCCACACAGAACCCGGGGCTTTTCTGAATGGCCTTAAGACGAGCGCGAAAGGGATGCTTGGCTGAGCCACTGAGGGAGGTTGGAGGCACCCAGGGCCAAGGAAGGTGCCTTGCCCAGCTCAACACTTCCCAGAGACCCCCTAGGAGGGTCCCCAAAAGGAATCCAAACACATCATCGCTGCAATTTCCCCCCTCTCTTGCTCTGGTTCTTTGCAGGACGCCTGTGGCCTTTGCCACCGGGAGCTCCAGTCGGACAAAATGTGCTTTTCCCTGTCAGAGCTTGGGGTTCTGCCAAGTGGGAGTTGATGAGGCATCCAGCACGGCTGGAAACTTCAAGGGAGATGAAATACAAGCGGCAGTCATGTGCCTCCCTGTTCTGGCTGTCAGGAGGGGCTGCCTCACTGCAGGAATATGCCAGCAGCAGCAGCAGCGGCAGAGCCTTTTCCAAAATAGGAGGAGGAGGAGGAGGAGGAGGAGGAGGAGGAGGAGGAGGAGGAGGAGAGGAAGAGGAAGAAGAAGGGGAGGGGGAAGAGGAAAAGGAGGGGGAGGGGGGAAGAGGAGGAAGAGAAGAGGAGGAGGAGGAGGAAGAGGAAGAGGAAGAGGAAGAGGAAGAGGAAGAAGAAGAAGAAGAAGAAGAAGAAGAAGAAGAAGAAGAAGAAGA
>NW_020771321.1:4093-14332 GCF_900518735.1 Pseudonaja textilis | reverse complement strand
CCACTGGAGAAGCCAATGTCCCCAACTACGGCTGTGGGAGGAAGGAGAACCTCCTGGCTTTGATTGATGAAGCTGCCAGGGACATCTCCATCCAGATGTCAACATTTGTAGGCACCTACAAAGTCCCACAGGTTTGTGTGTGTTTTTCTCTATCTAAGGTGAGTGGGGTGGTGGAGATGAACAACAGATCCAATATCTTCATAGAATTCAAGAGCTGTTTTTCATAATATTAGGGAACATATAAACTATGTTTTAGTTCATCTTCAAATTCACCATTAAGGCCTGAAGAGCCATAAGGTCCCTAGAGGATATTCTACTGAATATTCACCTATTGAAAAACTATCCAGCTTTTGAGGTCCTCCATTAGCATGTTCATTTTCACATATAAATAATATCTGCCTTATCCAATTGGAATCAAGTTGGCAATAGTCCTGTCTATGTATAAAAACTTATTGAGATCACAGGATCTGAAGAGTATCTTTGGGGTGGATAAAAGGAGTTCAGCTCCTGCCCTTGGAGATACAGTAAGTTATGAATTTATAACGTTTGTACTTTGTATAAATTCAGGGTATATAATTATTGGTTTAAAATTAAAGCGAGTCCCAAAACAGGCAAAATTTCAATTAAAGACTTATTGGATTGTACAACTGACAATTTGTGTTAGGAGTTGCGGTCTTTTAGTCTCTTGTTGATCTGGAGAAGAAGCTGAAAAATTGTTCCACAAAGAAATTGGGATATAGAAGCTGAGAAAGAGGTTTCAGTACTCAGAAATAGCATATAAAACTGTCCTATATCTTAGATCCAAACATTGCATCTGACATCTGCTAATTTGAATCTAATAATTGGAATTGTAGGGGTGACACAGAAATTCACCTTGCATTTTTAATTGTTTTTTATTTAATATGATTATGCATTCCATTTTTATATACAATCTTGTTAAATATTTAACTGTCTAAAATATTTAAATTGTGACTAAGGAACAAATTATTCTGATATGTTCATCAGAACCAAATTGGGTATTTCAATAACTAATATTTTGGAGTTGACCACATTATAACATATTATTTGTTCTGTCACCAGAACAAAGTAGACTCGAGACCGGAGTTGAGTTCAGCTCTTTATTAACTGTCAGTAATTTCAACTAAATTTGAGCCGTGGCAGCCTCTTTTATAGTGGCTACTCACGGCTCACAATCACTAGGCGATAGTGGTTGTCCAATCGGAACATAGTATTACAAGTATGTAAATGTCTATATACAACATTATTGTTCATTACTTTTTCAGATCTCTCATAGATTTCCTTCAGAGGCTCTGAGTGATAAAAGGAGATTCCCCTTTTTCCACCATATGCTCCACAAAGAAGGGATCCAATACCCAGCAATCATCCAGCTGCTCCTCCATTTTAGATGGACCCTGATTGGCCTCTTTGCTTCAGACACAGAAAATGGAGATAATTTCATGAGGACTTTCCCTCCTATGCTTGTCAGGAATGGAATTTGTGTGGTTATATCACAACGATTCACAATAACTGGACAAACAGCACCCCTCAGGGAGGCCCTCTCTAAGTGGATACAAATCAATGTCTTTGTCCACTTCATAGAATTTATTCCCATCTGGTACAGAATTTTTCCTTTCCATGAAGCACTTATGCATTTGCCAGGACCCTTTGAAGGGAAAGTCTGGATCACCACAAGTTTTACAGCGTATCCAATAGAGAAGCACATACCTCTCAAATACATCCATAGTATTTTGAATTTTGGTTATCTGGGAAAAGAAAGGCCAACAGATGCTGCCTATGAACCCCATTTCTTTGTGGAAGCTCAGTTCCAAGACCATTATTTCCACTGTTCCCTTTCCAAGCTCTTCTTTTCTGTCAAAGGCCGCAGAAGATGCATCCAGAAAGCCCCACTGGAGACCCAGGAGAAAAGGAACAGGGAACGGATCATAAATGACCCTCATCGCTACAGTATCATTCAGACTTTGGTCCAGGCCATGAATGCCGCCTATTCCTCCAGATCGAGGAGGGGGAGGAAGGAGGGAGAAAAGAAGTTGGGGGCTCCGAGGCTGCAGCCATGGCAGGTAAGGGTTCCCAATAGGGATCCATTCATCTGAGATCCTTTGGAGAAAGAACCTAAAGGAGAAGGAGGGGAACATCTCAACCTTCTTGTGCTACAAATGGACAAGAGATTTGCACCATCTAATTGCTCCTGTCTGACGCTCTGGAATAATAATGGACACATAAATATCTTTTAACAAATTTCTCATTATTTATCTATTTTATAGTGATCATATTTATATTTCCCTCTGACTTATTTACAATTATTCTCATCTGACATTCTTCCAAGGTTTTATTAACTCTCAATCAAACATAGACACACAAAACACAAAAACATAAAACTTCTTTTTAGAAAGTGGCTTGGCCCCAGATTACCTCTCTTTATATGGACTTCAATTAAATTCATGCTCATTTTATATACCATTACCTATCTTATTTACCATTCTATATCTTCTATATAACTTCTCCCCGCTTTTCACTCTTCTTAATTCTATTTTATTTATTTCATCTTACTTTAAATCATTATACTTGTATCTTTTGTCCATTCTTTTCCAATTATCCATTTATCTCATTCTCTATAATAAAAAAAAAGATTTCTCCTGGAATCACTAATCGAAGTATTATGCCTTTCTATGCCTTTCTAATCAAACTTTTTGATTCATTAAAGATTTCTTCTTCTTCTTCTTCTTCTTCTTCTTCTTCTTCTTCTTCTTCTTCTTCTTCTTCTTCTTCTTCTTCTTCTTCTTCTTCCTCCTCCTCCTCCTCCTCCTCCTCCATCTGTTGTTGTGCTTGCTGATAAATAGCAAGCGCCATTTCTAAAAAGTTAAAGGCCTCTCCCAAAGCATCCTTGCCTTCCTTCTTTATTTGTCCATATTCCTTTCTTAGTTCATCAACAGATAAAGCCATTATAAACCTTTTCTTCTTCTTTTTCTTTTTTCTCTTCTTCTTGTTAAAACAACCAAGATGTTTCAAAACTTAAAACAGTTCCCCAAAGTCCCAGAGTCATCAAGCAGTCCAAACAGAGCACAAAGTTCTTCCCTTTGCACTTTCTCTTACTGGGGTAATATCAATTTTTAAAAAAAAAACACCGGTCTGTATTTTAAAGCCTTATTGCAATTAACTTCTTGTCTCAAAATCTTCAAGGCATCTCCTCCAACAAGATCTTAATATAATTTTTTTTTGTCCTCTCCCTTCCCACTTGTAACAAAGAGCTTTAAATTTTACCTTCTATAGAAAAGCAGGTTTTTCAATGTCCATTTGTTAGCTCCGTAACGGAGGGAGAGTAAACTTTCCCTTTCAGTGCTTCCATTCGCCGCTTTAAAAATCTCCTCTGGAAACAATGTATCGTTCAAAAAATCGTGGTTTTCAGGATGTTAAATGTATCTTAAAGTCCCGGTTCAGCCAAAGAACTTTCACTTCAAAACTTTCTCCTTCTCCTTCTTCCTCCTACACAGTCTTGTCCAGCTGCCGGCTTCTTTGTTTCGGCCATTACAGACCGCCGCTCCATCGCTTTGAGAAAAGGGGGTTTTGCTGGCTGGGGAGGGGGTCTGCGATACCCCCAAACCCCTATCTGGATCCCCCTGTCTTCGGCTGCCTCTACAGGACAGCCTTATCCTCCAGACCCATCGGGATCGGAGGCACCAAGACGGCTAGTGCAACAGGGATCGTGCAGGATCGCGAATCCCTGCCGTCGCCAAAGCCTGGCAAACCAGAAGGTTCCTCCTTCAACCTATCCATTTTACATCAGAACAGAATTTGGCCACATTCAGAGAAACTCCTTCCTATTGATCTAAGAACTGCAGTTGCACATAAAAGAGTTCTGAATTTCCCTGATATTTTATTAGGAGAGGCGTCACAAAGTGAATCCTGATAGGAGATGCAGCATAGCAGGCCGTGAGCTGCAGTTTGAGTGGCCCCTTGTCCACAGGGCCCCAGTCTCAGTTCAGGCGCTCTTTCTTTGTATCGGCCCCCTGAAACGGCTCTGGGAACTCCATTGCAGCTCTTGGAGGTTAATTCCCTTTGGACTTTTGGCAGGGTTATTCGATATAAATATCTCGTTGCTCTAAAGGCTGCTCAAATAAACATTCGTGGGAAGAGCAGCCTCATCTTGTTGGATTTCCAGATCTTTGAGACCTTGTTTGAGTTCACTAAGTGCACTAACTCATCCCCCATCCTTAAAAGCCCTTCCCTGCAGAAGCCATGGGGGCTGAGTACCAATGAGTAGTTGTGTGTTCATTTTCCTCACAACAACAACCCTGTGAGTTGAGTTGGGCTGAGAGACTGGCCCCAAATCCCCCAGCCTGCTTCATGACCAAGGCGGGACTTGAAATCACAGCCTCTTGCTTTCTACTTCGGGGGCTTCACCAGTAGACCAAACTGGCTCCCTTATATACTTATTAAGCTTGGCACAATCCTTCATCCAGTGCATCAATAATGTTCTTGTATGAGATACTATAATTTATCAAATCCTAAAATCCAGATATTTTTCTACTGCTTTTTAGTCATACAGTTGTTTCTAGGAAGAAATCATAAATATTTTTCTGGAAAGTTGGTAATGTTTCAATAACATAAAAGTATATTTGCCTGAGAATTGTTATAAATCTTCTATAATAGCGATTTATCAACACTATTATACTAATGACAACATAGAAAAATTGCTGACTTAATGACAAAATGTTCTATCTTCCCACTTTCATGACAAAGATTAAAAAAATAAAGATTATTTGAGTACCATTTTAAAATCAGTTTTTATCCACTTAATTATCATACCATCCACCCTTCACTTAACTGGGTTTCTGATCACATCAGAAAATTGTTTGTTACTCTTTCCTGAGATCGAGTTCTATCAGCAGTATTTCCATAATGTATTTGGGAAATGAAATAATATGTGAGGATGACCTGCATAGAGCACATAAGTTATATCCCCCCCACTTTCCCACAACCCATTTAGAAAAGGCCGTCATAGGAGGGAATGACTTTTGGGGGGTGGAGGAGAGATTCTGCCTGGGGAAGAACCAGATAAGAGGAGGACACCTACAGCTGCATTAAGAAAAAGGGTCGGTGGGAGATTTGTACTTTCTGGCTCCTCAAATCCTGTTAGTGCAGCATTACAGCGAAATGGGCCTAGCTCAGGTTTCCTGTCTGGGCTTCCTGGGAGAGGATGACCCTGACAATTTTTTTCTTCAGAAATCCGTGTTTCTGATAAGCAACCTGTTGCTTTCAGGGAGTTCATAAAACTCCTTTTTTATGTTTTTCAACTATATTTTGTCAAAATCTATATTGTCAAAATATGATCAACAATTTTTTGTGAACTTTTTTCGTTTACTTGTAAGATAGTGGTAACACCTATTTTCCTAATAAAGCATATGTGTAACTACAGAAGAAAGATTCAAATGTGAAAAAGCGTCTGGGATAAGAAACAAAGTTTTCTACTTTTAAAATTGCTGAATGTTCCCATTCTAGTTCCATCCTTTCCTGGAGCAGAATGAGTTTGTCAATATTTCAGACCATAAACTCTACATGGACCCAAATGGAGAGGTAGCAGCAGATCTGGCCATTTTGGGCTTCTTGGTTCTTTCCAGAGATGATACCAGAAGAGAGGTTCTGGCGTATTTTGTAAGACAGAGACTTTCTATCAACCAGGATGTTCTTTCACGGCTAAAGGTGCTCAACAAGGTAGGAGAAAGTTTTGATGTCTTTCCTCTGTTTTCCGAAGCCTGAGGTCCCATTTCAAGAGGGCTGATGCTATTCCCCAAAGGTGGTTGATTTTCACCGAAAATTGAATATGGACAGTAGAAAACAGATTTTTTCCTTTAGGCTGCTTGGGAGGCTTCAATATTGTTCCATTTTGTGGACCACGTACAATTAAGGGTCTCCATCAAAGGGGTGAGAAACCCACAAGGGCTGAGGGATGTGTCCCTAGTAGCTTCTGGCTGTTTGCTCCTTGTGCCCAGAAGAGGAACAAAGGCGGCAATTCTGCTGACCGGGGCCTGAATCCAGGCTTGGACTGTATCAGATGGGATTGAATCGTGAGTGGACGGAGATCCTTTTGGCCCCATTGGGGGAAAGAAGCTTCCTCTCGTCCTGCTTGGGGAAAAGTGTCCCCTGAAGGGGCAGGTCCATAATCTGGGAAGCTCTTAAGGAGGCCAGACCTGGCCAGAGCTCTCCATGCCTCCCTTTCACCCTCCCTGGGATGGAGCAATGGGCCTTCTGCTCCTAGGAAGCAGCTCCAAGGCTTTCAGTTCACCTGAAATTATCAAGATTGCTCTGATATCACACCTTAAAATTATGAGTGTAAGAAGGGGGGAGAAATGCATGTTGATGGGGTCATGAGAAGGAACCGGCTGGTTATCACTTAATGCTGAAATCTTTTCTCAGTTCCATCCAGGGGTGGGATTCAAATTTTCTAACAACTAGTTCTGTGGGTGTGGCTTAATTTGTGGGCATGGCTTGGTGGTCACGTGACCAGATGGGCATGGCCATGTGGCCATGTGACTTGTAAACCAAATACAAATGGTCCTCGCTTAATGGCCAGTTGCTTAGCAAGTGTTCCAATTTATGACTGATATCCCCAGAGTTCCTTGATCTGTTTTTGGAGTTTTGACAACCATAAACACAAACACACAAACACACAAACACACACGCGCACACAGCCTTCTGACCCTGCTATTCTTTGATTCTGTAAGGATTTCCTGTTGGAGCAGGGGGTTGGACTAGATGACCTCCGAGATCCCTTGCAGGCCAGCCCTAGATTTTTGTGTTTCTTCAATGAGTCTTCTGAAGCCAGGGTTTGTGTCCTTCCTTCTTCTCCTTTTTCTCTCTCCCTCCTTCCATGTATTTATCTATCCATTCCTATATCTCATTCACTTTCTCCTCCCTCCGTCTCTTCCTTTCTTTTTCTTTTTGTCCCTTCCTTCCATCTCTCCCTTTCTTTGTCTATCCCTTTTCTTTCTTTTGCTTCCTTTCTCTTTTCTTTCTCTTTCTCTCTTCTTTCTCTTCTCTCTGTTCCTCTTCTCTCATTCCCTCTAATTCACTCTTTCCCTTTTTTTCTCTCTTTTCCCCTCTCTGTATCACTCTCTCCCTTTCTCTAACTCCCCCCACTCCATTGTGTGTGTGTGTGTGTGTGTGTGTGTGTGTGTGTGTGTAAAAGAGAGGCATGGATAAGTCTGACCAGGTCTGGTCTCTTTAAGAACCTCCCCAACTATGAACCGGCCCTTTTGGGGGACGCTTTTCCCCAAGCAGGACAAAGCTTCTCTCCCAATGGAACCAAAAGGATCTCCACCCAATCATGATTCAAATTTATCTGAATACAGGCCCTGGTCAACAGAATTCCCTTTTTTTCTTTGCTACTTTGGGCACAAGGAGCAAACAAACCTAAAGGTCTTAGTGACACATTCCCCAGCCCTTGTGGGTTTCTCACTAGTTTGAAGGAGATACTCAACCATAGATGGTTCACAAAATGGAGCAGCGAGAGAAGGTAAGGGTGACGGTGGGGGATAGCGAAGCAGCTGGTCCCTATCTTCTCCTCTCTCTCCCCCACTCTGTGAATGTGTGTTTGTCTCCCTCAAGCCAGCAAGCTCTCCTTGGTGCTCTTCGCTACTTCTTTCATTTCTTCTTTTTTGAATCCAGACTGGCTGAACAATTGCCAAACCGTTGTGGAAGCGTCCATTCGGGCGACCCTCCTCCTCCTCCTCTTCTTCCTCCTCTTCTCACACCCGGCAGCTGTGGATGGATCAGGAGGGTGCACTTGTGTGGGGAGATGCTCGCTCCTCAAGTGAGCAGCCACCCACCCCGTACCAGGTTTTGCTGTGCTTTGGCATTTGCTGGAGGAACATCTCCCCATGCGCGTGCATCCTCCCAGCCCCGCCACAAGTGCCCTTTATGAGAGGAGGAGGAGGAGAGTCCCTTCCACCAAAGTCCGGCAATAGTTCAGTCAGTCAGGATTCCAAAAAAGAAGAAATGAAAGAAGTAACGAAGAGCGCCAAGGAGAGCTTGCTGGCTTGGCCATGCCGCAGCTTTCAGGGAGATACACAGAGACACAGAGTGGGAGAGAGAGGGGGGAAAATAGGGACCTCACCACTTCACTATCCCCCACCTTCACCCTCACCTTCCTAGGCCAGGTGAGAGAGGGGAGGGTGAGGGGCAGGGCCATCCGCTTCATCAAGGTGGAGAGGGGCGACCAAGCACAAGCGAGTAGAAACCTGGGAATGGTGGCTCCTGAGGGGCTTTGAGGTCAGTCGGCCTGGAGTGGCCAAGATCCGATTGAGCTATGCACCACAGGTTCACTTGATTGCCCACTTCTTTAGTGTTGGCTTTACGGAGCCACGGATTGAGGCCTGAGGTCACATGCAACAGCAGTGGCTTTTACTGTGCTCACTTGTATGTGTCCAAATAATCTGGTGAAGACACTGGAGGAGTCTCTCAGGTAGACGTCCCCCCCTCTGCAATCTTCCTCCTACAAAAAAAGGCCGTTCCCTGAGCTAAGAAGGCAAGGAGCTGCGGCTTGACTCATCCAATTCCTAGGACTACCTCAGTGGTCCCAATTTTTCTAGGAGAGGGCAGCTCCACCTGGCAATCCCCCTTTCTCTCGGTGCTCTGACTTCCTGTGGCCCGCCTCCAGCCTGAACACCAGGTCGGATCACTAGAAGGCCACTTCTCTGCTTCTCAATCGCTCTCCTGTACCAGCCACTGCAGGACCCCCCTACTCCTTCCCCAAATTCTCCCTCAACTTCAAAATGACTACACGTGTTGCCTACATGGGTGGGCATGGCAGGGCCAACCAGGGGTGATTATTCTGTGTCCAACAAAGGGGCTAAAGGGGGGAGAGAGAAGGGATGGTAGGCAAATGGTACATGCTCTCTGGTCTCCCTCCCACAAACCTCTGCCTCACTGTCAGCAGGGTCCAGGAGCTGCGTGAATCCCAGCTAAACCCATGTGAAGAGGCTTATGTTTTCCTGCTGCTGGGAAAGCAAGAGAGACTTTCCCAGCACAGTGAAAAGTTTGCAATTTCCCCTCCAACAGGGAAACGGGCGGCTCTGGGCAGCAGAGAAGCTGTCCGCTTGAATCCTGTTTATCTCTGCCACCCGGAGCTGTGCCAGGAAAGACTCTCTTGCTCTCCCAGCAGTAGGAGAACACGAGCCTCTCCACATGTCTTCCAGTACAGCGAAATGTAGCTCTGGTCCCCACCAGTCTGCATCTCGCCCCCCACCTGGATTCACCGCAGCTGCTGGGCCTTAGCTGCTGAGGGTGAGGGCAGCGGGTGGTAGCAGCAAAAGGCAAGTGGGGTAGGGGGGTAGAGATGACCGGCAGTGGCAGGTAGGCATCTGGGCCCTGGAGCTCTCAGAGCCTCACTCACCCAGGGAGATAAGGCAAGGACACAGCAGAAGGCATGCAGCAATGGCCGGCCTGGTGAGTGGGCCAAAGCAGGCTGCAGGTGATGCCACACATGCATGATAAGAACTGACTGGGCATTGGACTTCTGGTTTGAAGGGCTTTGGCGACAGGCAGAAATTTGCAATCGTGCATGGTTTCTGTCTGGGCTCAACTCTGGAGCGCACCGAGCTGTCTGGTTTTGGGGCTAAGCCTCCCTGTAGAAGTGGTGAAGAGGGGGGAGACCACCAGCAGGGTTCAGGAGAGCCGCATCTCTCCTCCTCAGCTGGCCATTACTCCCTTTCCCGAAGGTGGCTGCAGCGGTGGTCAGAAATGGCCACCACAAAGAGTAACTTGACCGCAAAAAAATGTGCAGGAGGAAGATAAGAAGTGAAAGTTTTGGCTGACCAGGTTAAATTGTAAAAGCAACAACCAAGGTACCCTGGAATTTCAACTTACAAAAAACAACATTCCTCCTAAAGAAGAGTCGGAAGTAGCGAAGGAAAGTGAAAAGGGAAAGGTTTGGTTTTTTTTTTCTTCTCTCTCCTTCCCTATACTGACAACTAAGAGACTTAAATAAGAAATCGGAAAAATCCACTTTGACATCAATAGGCAATTAAGCTGAAAATAAAAAAAAATGTGAAAGGGATAATAAAGATTTCTGGATATTAAAATTTTTCTTTTCCATTAGAAGGAAGGGAGAGAAAAAGAATAAGGGCAGGATCTGGAAGAGGGAGGAGACCGCCTGGAATTTAAAAGAATCTACAGTAAAACTTCAACAAGACTTCTAAAAGATACATTTTAACTGAAACTTTG
>NW_020771320.1:0-14334 GCF_900518735.1 Pseudonaja textilis | reverse complement strand
TTTCCTCCTTTCCTTTTTCCTTCCTCCTTCCTTATATTTCTCTACCTCCTTCCTTTTTCTTCTCTTTCTTTCTTCTCTTCCTTTTCTTTCTCATCTTTTTCTCTCCTTCCTAGATCTTCCTTCCTTCCTTCATTTCCCTCTTCCCAAATCCTTCCTTCTCTCATCTTCCCTCCCTCCCTTTATTCCCTTCTTCCGCTTCCTTCCTCCTTTTCTCCTTCCTTTTCCTCTTTCTAGATCTTCCTTCCTTCCTTCCTTTCCCTCTTTCCAAATCCTTCCCTCCCTTCTTTCTCTTTTCTTTTTCTCTTCCTTCCCTCTTTTTCTTTCCTCCTTCCTTCTCATTTCTTCCTTACCCTCATTTTTTCTCCTTCCCTCTTTCCCTTGTCATCTCTTTTCCTTTTTTCTTTCTTTTTCCTTCCTCCTTCCATTTATCTTCCTCCTTCCTTCCTCTTCTTCTTCCTTTCTCTCCTTCCTTCCTTCCTTCCTTTCCCTTCCTACTCACCTCATTATTGAGCGACTCTGGGCAGCGTAAAGTATCATTCAAAACAATTTAGGGAATTAAAAGTGACAAATATGGTAACACGAAGCATTAAAATGAGAAACGTTAAACCACAAATTAAACCGAAGGGTCAGTGCCTAAATGGGGTGGATTTATCCCCTCCCCACTTGCCCCAGGAAGGGGCCCCTCCCCCCCCCCCCCCTTCATACCAACCTGGCTTTCTCTGCCCAGGTCGGTTGGGGAAAACAAGTCGCTGATGCCCTCAAACCTACAAGGAGAAAGAAAAGAGCAACTTAGGAGGAGTTCGGGCAATAGGGGTGTGGGCCTACCCAACCCCCCCCCCCCCCCCGTTTTTATTTCCAGGTCGAAAGGCACAAACAGGACAATCTTTAGTTCCACAGGTGTTATTCCACTTCCCCTGCTGGACGTGGCTGCCTTCTTTTCTCATTTGGCGGTTGCAAACGTGGACTGCTTAAGGATGTTAGCCCCGTATCTCAACTCTCTCTACTCCGTGTGGATCGAAGCAACGGAGAGTATTAAGCGCTATATAACCGTACAATATAGTCAGAGTAGAGTAACGTTAGGAACTGTAAACTTCAGAGACACTGATTGAGATGGGTGGCTAGAATAGAACAGAACAGAATAGAATATAGAATAGAATAGAATAGAATAGAATAGAATAGAATAGAATAGAATAGAATAGAATAGGAATAGAATACTTTATTGGCCAAGTGGACACACAAGGAATTTGTCTTTGGTGCAAATGCTCTCAGTGTACATAAAAGGAAAGAGACATTCGTCAAGAGTCAAGAATCATCAGGTATGACATTTAATGATAGTCATAGAGTACAATAAGAATAGAATAGAATATAGAATAGAATATAGAATAGAATGGAATGGAATGGAATGGAATGGAATAGAATAGAATAGAATATAGAATAGACTAGAATATGGAATGGAATAGAATATAGAATAGATATAGAATAGAATAGAATATAGAATAGAATATAGAATAGAATAGATAGAATAGAATAGAATAGAATAGAATAGAATAGAATAGAATAGAATAGAATTCCTCATTGGCCAAGTGTGATTGGACACACGAGGAATTTGGGTGCAAATGCTCTCAGTGTACATAAAAGAAACATCTGTCAAGAGTCAAGAATCATCAGGTGCAACACTTAATAATAGTCATAGGGTACAATAAGAATAGAATAGAATATAGAATGGAATGGAATGGAATGGAATATAGAATAGAATATAAAATAGAATATAGAATAGAATATAGAATAGAATAGAATAGAATAGAATATAGAATGGAATGGAATATAGAATAGAATAGAATATAGAATAGAATAGAATATAGAATAGAATCAAATCGAATAGAATAGAACTCTTTATTGGCCAAGTGTGATTGGACACACAAGGAATTTGTCTTGCTGCAAATGCTCTCAGTGGACATAAAAAGAGACATTCGCCAAGAGTCAAGAATCATCAGGGACAACACTTACTGATAGTCATAGGGGACAATAAGCAATCAAACTCTATATTGAAATTTCTGTCGGAGGCCTCTGGCAGGTGGGAGTTCGGCAAAACCAAAATCTGCTACATTTTGACCTCCTGAGGCTAAGGCAGGGGTGTCCCTAAGACTTGTGAACCTCTGGGCTGGGGGATTCTGGGAAATGAAGTCCACAAGTCTTAAAAGCTGCCATAGTTGGACACTCCTGGGCTGAGGCCTTTGTTGGGCGTTCTCTTCTTTCTTCCCAAGGCCTGAACATCTGTTTCTCTCAACCTTGGCAAACTTTAAAACTTGTGGACTTCAACTCCCAGAATTCCCCAGCCAGGAGGGAATTCTGGGAGTTGAACTCCACAAGTGTTAAAAAGTTGCCACAGTTGAACACAACTTGCTGTTGGGTTCTCTTCTTTCTTCCCAAGGGTGTGTTTCTCAATTGCGGCAACTTTAAGACTTGTGGACTTCAACTCCCAGAATTCACCCAGCCAGGAGGAGGAATTCTGGGAACTGAAGTCCAGGAGTCTTCCAAGTTGCCATAGCTGGACACTCTTGGGCTGAGGCCTTCCTGTTGGTTCTCTTAAGGCCTGAGAATCTACATTTCTCAACCTTGGCCAACTTTTAAGGCTTGTGGGCTTCAACTCCCAGAATTTGCCAGGCAGCAGGAAGAATTCTGGGAATTGAAGTCCACCAGTCTTAAAAGGTTGCCATAGTTGGACAGTCCTGGGTTGAGGCCTTCCTATTGGTTCTCTTAATGAAGACCCGGGAATCTACATTTCTCAACCTTGGCAGACTTTTAAGGCTTGCAGACTTCACCTCCCAGAATCCCTCAGTCTAGAACGGCAACTGCCCCACCAACGGCAAACGGGGGCCAGCCCAACCCAACTCAGCCGAAGTCCAGCAGGCCAGCTGTCAACTCATAAAACATTCCTAGGCCTTTTTTAATAGTTGCTGTTAGGAATAACAAGGTTACCTAACATAGTTTGGGTAAAATAATATATATAAACTATGATAGTAAGTTTAAGTGTGTGTCACTTTAAACTGCAAAGCATGTAATTTTGGGTGCGGTTGTGAAACCGCCATAAGGGGGAGCAAGAGAACCTGCTGGATTGTTGACGATTGCTGGTTTGATGGATTGATGGTTTGCTAACTGCGTGTTTTCCTACTGCTGAGTTTTGAACGTCGGAGGAAGAAAGGAGGTTTGACTTCTTCATATCTCTACTGCGAGGAGATATATTACTGGACTGATATTTGTAAGTTTACTGACCTCTTTTTTTTCGACACTAGACTTTGCAACTGTATAATCCCTGGACGGACTGAATTAGTGAATGATATATGGACTGTTTGACTATGCTATAACTCTTACTGGAATAAACTATTTAACTATCACAGTGTATCTGTTTTACTGAGTGTAAGCTACAAAAATGTCCATCTCACATATTTTGCCTGCCTGCCTGCCTGCCGTGCAGATTCTGCTAGGGTGTATCCCTAACAGTTGCCATTAAAAAATGGAGGGTGGGAGAGGAAGGAAATCGGAAAGAGCAGTGCAGCAGTTTGGAAGGGGAAGTCCATTCCAACTCTTTATCTTTAAAAGAGTGTAGCTAAACTACCAGAGCTTTTGCCCGTGAATGTATTTAATTGGAGAATGTGATTGATGACACCCAGCCTGTGAATGTGCTCAATTGGAGAATCTGGTTTAAGAGACACCCAGGGGGGAAACAGGGTCACAGGGGACTGTAAATGACGTAGGCCAGTTTACAGCCTCTTGCCCCCAACAATCGGGGTCCTCATTTTACCCACCTTGGAAGGACGGAAGGCTGAGTCAACCTGGAGCCTGGTGGGATTTGAACTGCCAAATTGTAGGCAGCTGGCTGCAGAAGTAGCCTGCAGTACTGCACTCTAACCACTGCGCCACAGAGCCCCCTTATGTACATCGCCACTAATGAATCCTTTGCAGTTTTTTTGCAGTTTGGCTCAGGAATAATGATATAATTAGGGCGATGGCTGGAATCCTGACACAAGAGCCTTACTTCTGCTCAATGGGCTCCAGCAGGTCCATGGCAGGCTTAATCTCCTTGTCCGGCTCGCTGGTCTCCACGGTCGTGCTCACGATGGCGATGTACTTTCCTTGGGCCGCCACGTTGTGGGCGGACGAGATCATGCAGATGTAGATGTCTAAAAAAAAAAAAAAAAGACATGATAGATATTTGCCAATCCAAAGGTGCCAGACCCAAAGCCACAAACCTAACACCGTGTCAAGAGAGAAAGAGAGACAGAGACACAGAGAGAGAGAGAAACAAAGAGACAGAGAGAGATAGAGAGACAGAGAGCAACAGTGAGAGAGACAGAGAGAAAGTGAGACAACGAGACAGAGTGAAAGAGAGAGACAAGAGACAGAGTGAGACTGAGAGAGAGAGACAGTGACAGACATAGAAAGAGAGTCAGAGAGAGAGACAAAGAGAGTGAGAGACACAGACAGACAGACAGAGACAGAGGCACAGAGTGAGAGACAGAGTGAGTGAGACAGACAGACAGACAGAGTGAGAGACAAATGAGACAGTGACAGAAAGACACAGAGTGAGAGTGAGAAAGTGAGAGACAGAGTGAGAAAGAGAGAGTGAGAAAGTGAGAGACAGAGTGAGAAAGAGACAGAGTGTGTGAGAGAGACAGAGAGAGAGACAAAGAGAGAGAGAGACAGAAACAGAGACAGAGTGAGAGACAGACAGAGGCATAGAGTGAGAGACAGAGACAGACAGACAGAGACAGTGAGAGAGACAGAGGCACAGAGTGAGAGACAGAGTGAGACAGTGAGAGACAGAAAGACAGAGTGAGAGTGAGAAAGAGAGACAGTGTCAGTGAGACAGAGTGAGAAAGAGAGACAGAGAGACAAAGAGAGAGACAGAAATAGAGACACAGAGTGAGAGACAGATAGACATAGAGAGACACAGAGAGAGACAGTGAGAGAAACAGAGACAGAGGCACAGAATGAGAGACAGAGAAACAGTGAGAGACAGAAAGACAGAGTGAGAGAGACAGAATGAGACAGTAAGAGAGACAGTGAGAGACAGAAAGACAGAGTGAGAGTGAGAGAGACAGAGAGAGACCAGTATTCGTGCTTCCCCCAAATTATCACCTGACTTCCTGTTCACTTGGTTCTGGGGAATGATGATCTGGCACGAGTTGGCGTCGTTTGTGTTCTTGATCGGGTGGTTCAGGATGCAAATGACCCGGATGACCTCGCCCACCTTCTTCACGCGGTCCGGGATGTAGCTGGGGTCGCAGATGAGCTGCTTGCAACGGGCGATCTGCAGGGGAGGTGGAGGGAAAAGGGGAAGAGGGTTCGAGAACGCCGTAGGACGGGGAATGGCAGAAGGTAGGGGCAAGCCCAGGGGAGGAGATCCAAAGGCCAGGCTTGAGCGGCGGGGGTCCTGGGTGATCCCTGAGCTTGGTGGTTTCCAACTAGGGAAGATCCTAGGCGCTAGAAGGGAGTGTGAGGTTTGGAGCGGAGGTGGTGGTGCTGGCTAATACTAGAGAGGAGGAGTTGGAGTCCTTAGTGCTCTCTGAGGTTGGTGGCTTTCTTGCAGATACTGTATTTCCCCCCAAAATAAGACCCTGAATTATTTTTGTTTTGCCATCAAAAAGGCACCAGGTCCTATTTTCAGGGGACGTCATCCACTGACTAACCTCACTTGCGTGCATCGCCCACAGCCTCCTTTTCGCTGTCCGAGGCCTTCAGGAACTTCTGCGGCCAGCAAGGTTTTTCTAAAGGCCTCTGCAGCCTTTAGGATCGATCCAGAGCTTTGTTCTCAGCTCCAGAGGCCTTCAGGAGAGCCTTGCCGGCTGCAGAAGAAATGGGCCGGCGAGGCAGGTGTCGGGGGGGGTGCGAGGCCTGGCTACACCTGTCCAAAGGTAAGTAGTAGGGCAGTTCCACCACCTCCCAATCCCCACCCTAGCTTAATTTTTACCTGTGCACTCTGGAGTGGGTGGATCTCAATTAGGGCTTATTTTGGGGGGTAGGGCTTATATTGGGCGCGCGTGCAAAAATCAAGCTAGGACTTACTTTCAGGGTAGGTCATATTTTTGGGGAAACAAGAGTATTTCATGACCCAGCTAGATAGTATCATCAGTTCTAGAAGGGAGTGAGGTTTGTGAAGAGATTTTTCTTGTGTGTGTGTGTGTGTGTGTGTGTGTGTGTGTGTGTTAAGATTATCAGTGCTAGGGAGGAGCAGGAGGAGACTTTGGTGCCCTCTAAGCTTGATTGTTTACTTGCAAACATCTCCTGACCCTACTAGGTAGTATCATCAACGCTAGGAGGGAATGTGGGGTTTGCTCTCTGCTTGTATACAAATGACTTGCCCTATCAGTGGTGGTTCTTGGAGGTTCCTTAATTAGGCGGTTGGCTACTGATTATTTATCTGAATTGGTAGTTTCTTGACTGCGGTATCGTGTACAACTGTTGATGTTCCCTAGTTGGGTCATGAAACGCCTGCAATCAACCCAGCTCAGAAAGCACCGAGGACTTCGTAGTCCTCCTCCCCCTCTTCCTCCTTTCATTCTCTTCCTCTCCACAAATCCCTCTCCCTTCTAGCACTAGTTGGCAACGTCACACAACAATCTTCAATCTTTAACCGATTACTCCATGTTGAAGAATCTTTGGGGCGCTTAAGGAAATAAGACTCGGGGCTTACTCAAGAGGCCTTCAAAGGAGGGAGAGCCAGGCCATGCTGAGCTCCTGGTTTCCATCCCATCCCCGGAGCCGAGAAAAAGAAGAAGAAGAAGAAAAAGAAGAAAAGAAAAAAAGAGCCTCGCTCTACCTCTCCTTCCGATTTCACGCCGACCACTTTGCCGTTCTCGATGACAATCTCTTCGATGGGTTTGTTCAACATGTAGGTCCCTCCGTAGATGGCACTTAACCTGTCAAGGAAGCAATTGTCCCAAGGTGTTCGGTTGGTCAAAGTCAAGATAGCTTCACTGCAACCCCAATCTCACAGCCGGACAATAGCTCTCTGTGACTGACTTGTCGAATTCGGGGGTCGGCAACCCGGGGCTCTGGAGCCATATGCGGCTCTTTCAGCCCTCTGCTGCGGCTCCCTGTCGGCTGATCCCACCACTCCCCTCCCCGTCGCTCCTCGCCTGGCCTGAGAAGGTAAGGGTGATGGCAGAGGATGGAGACTCGCTCCATATACCAGAGTAGGTGGTGGCTGGGTGGGCGTGAGTGACGTGGAGTTGGCCACGCCCACCCAGTCACCCCGGTTGTTAAATTATTGGCTCCCGGGGTTTTCTTTTCTGTGGGAAACGGGTCCAAATGGCTCTTTTGAGTGTTTAAAGTTGCAGACCACCCGGCCTAATTATTATCTCATTTTTGAGTCCTGGCAACCACCTGGAGAGAAATCTCTGCAGTTTTCTTAAGCGACATTTTTGGGAGAGGTTTGCCATTCTCCCCTTCGGATGGAGAGAAAGGGACTGGCCCAAGGTCAGCCAGCTGGCTTAGCGTCCAAGGCTAAAACTTGGGGTCCCCTGCTTTTTAGCCTGGGGGGTGCCTTACCCGTTACACCAGACAGCCTCTCCACAACAGCCCTTAGGAGGCTTCATTCTTTATACGATCTCCGTTTTCCAAAACTTGGGAACTTTTGATCCCATTCCAAACTGGGGTTGGAGTCAAAACAGGAATCAGCCTAGCATCCCTACGTAGTCACAAACGAACTACGTCGACTTCTCTTGAATTCAGCTGACGTTTACCTAACTCTTAGCAGATGCTGACTGTCAGTTGAAAACATTCCCTGTGCAGTGATGAGGAATCCCTTTAGTTATGGTGTGCCGAAAGTGCGTGTGTGCCGGCACCCAAAATGCAATGTGCCCCGCCCCCTTGCGCATGAGTGCGCAACACCCCTGCCCCATCCCCTTACCTGCACTGCGTGTGTAGTGCACCTCCCAGCCGATTTTCGGCCCGTTTGTGGCTGTTTTCGCTCTCACGGAGGCTCGAGGGAAGCCTCTGCAGCCCTAGGAGGCTGAAAACCGGCCTGTTTCGGCAATTCTGGCCTGTTTTTTGGCCTCTTGAGGCTGCAGAGGTTTCCCACGAGCCTCTGGGAGGCCTCAAACGGGCCCAAAATCAGCTGGGAAGTGCACGCATGCGCAGTGCGGGTAAATTTGGCAGGGGCTCACGTGCCCACACAAATGGCTCTGTGTGCCACTTGTGGCAGGCATGCCATAGGTTCGCCAGCAGGGTTCCTGTGCACAGGGCTTTTGAAGCAATGAAGCACTTGACGGTGGTCCCTCAGTACTCGACTGCTCCAAAACCCGTCGAATTGGGTACTTGACACATTTTGACACGAAAAGATTCAACCGGCGCTCGTCATTTGTTTAGTACTCGACAGGCTGCAACAGGACGAAGGGAACAGCCACGGAGAATGGACAGGAAGTTAGCCGTACCGGCAAGGTTGCTGCAAAAGGAAGTGGAGGGATGGCCACCGAGGACGGACAGGAAGTCGGCCATACTGGGAACGTCACTGACATAGGAAAAGGGACAGATTAAAAAGTCCAGAGAGTCACGGGGTCAGCCACGTGCATTGTTTGGTATTCATCATTTTTAGTACTCATTGGGCCTCCTGGAACCAATTTACAAGTAGCAGCTAGGGACTACTATAATTGCACCTTCCTGCGCATAGGCACGGGTAGCAAGACATCCGTTTAAATAAACCTTAACAGGTGGACCCGATTCTTTCCTTCCTGATACCTACAGGAGAGAAGGGCACGCCGAGTCGCAAACCGAGAAAATACACCAGAAATAAAGGAGACTGACCGGAGCTGGCAGCCCAAACAGGTCCTGTCCGCCCAGCAAAAAAGATCTCACCTGGCAAATCCCTGGGGAAGCTCCCCCAAGCCATAGAGAGGATAGAGGTAGGGACTTTTGCCGTATCTGGCCAAAGACTCGCTATAGAGTTTAATCCTGTTGATGGTTTCTTGGCAAGGTTGATCTAGGTAGCTGAAGGAAAAGAAAGTTGAGATCAGGGGTGGGTGGGTGGCTGTGATAACTTTATGACCTGGGGATTACCCCACTCCTCCCCGAAAACAAGACCAGGTCTTATTTTCTTTTGGGCCCCCAAAATAAGCACTAGGGCTTATTTTCAGAGAGTGTACATTCACCCAATGTACGAGAAGTCCACTTCTTGTTCGCGGCGGGACAGGAGGCCATGTGGCGCACCAGTGCTGCTGCCATGAAGCGGGGGGAGGGTGTGGAGCTGCCCCCACACACCGGCTTACCTCCCCCGCCCCCGAGACTTGCCTTGCCTCTCGGCCGCGGCACCCACACACACCCCGCTTGATCTCCTGCTCGGTTGTGGCCGCGAGCGAGCAGAGGAAGCGGGCTGGCCGCCACGGAGGCTCCTCCTACACGTCAGGTGTTGGGGCCTGGTGGGCCCTCAGGTAAGCCGGTGTGGGGCACCTCCACCAGCACCCCGCCTCGTGGCTTGTGAGCCGACGGAATGGGTGGCCGGCCAGCTCTGCGGGTTCTTAAGTAGGTCTTATATTAGGCACACAACTGTAATTGTGCTGGGCCTAATTTTCAGGATAGGTCTTATTTTGGGGGGGAAACAGGCCTTGAAGTCCCCAAGTGGTCAAAGTTTGCCCCAGTGCCCCGGTTTAGATGTAGGGAGGGAAAACACAGGCCAGGTGGGGAGGGATCTCTCTCTTTCTCTCAAGGGAAGGGGCGTTGCTTACTCATCGGTCCTGTACAGGGCTAGGGCATGACCCGTGAAGTCAATCACATCCTGGCCGAGATCAAACTTCTTGTAGATGTCACGCATGGTGGTTCTCTTGGGATCCACCCCTTCAAAGGTGCGGGCGTCGTTCTCGTCAAAGTTGGCCACGTAGACCAGAAACTTCCGGAAGCGCCTTTTCTCAAACAGGCCCATCAAACCTTTAAAAGGGGGGGAAAAAATAGCCCCAAGTTGTTGTTGTTTTTTTTTAAAGCACCGTGTCAACTCATAAAATATTTCCTCTGCTCTTTGTAGAGCTGCCAACAGAAAGGGGGGGGGGGGGGAACAGCGCGGCAGCTTGCAAACCGAAATTGCATTCCATAAATGTTTTCAAAGATAAGCAACAAGGCGACTTGAAGTTTCTGCCGCGCAAAATTCTAGCTGGAGAGCCTGCTTGATGACTCTGGGCTATGGAGGTGTCCCATTGGAGGATATGAATTATGATACACCCAGGGAGTGGGGGTAAAAACCAGGGTCAAGGGGGTCAAGGAATTATGTGTCTCAGAGTCGGCTGCACCCAGGTAGTGCTGGCATGTTCACTCCCAATAAATCCTTTCGAAGTTTTGGAAATTTGGCTCGAGACTCAGGATTTAAATGGGGGTGTAACTGCCGCAATCCTGACACACCGAGGGTGAAAAATGTGCGCCTTCTATCCTGGTTTGTTCTAGAGCTCAGAGAGAAGAACCAATGTGGGCTCTGATCGGGTCTTCCCAGCTGGGGGCTAGAGGTTGTTTTGGAGCATAAGGAGTCCTCGATTTACAACGGTTCATTTTAGTGACCGTTCAAAGTTACAACGGCACTGAAAAAAAACAAACAACCTATAACCAGTTTTCACACTTATGACCACTGCAAGCTTCCCTCTCGATTTTGCTTGCGGAAAGGTCGCACAAGGGGGATCGCACGGCCAACCACCTGAATTTTGATCACACAGGGAAGCTTAACCACCATCTTACTAATTTAACAACTGCAGTGATTCGCTTAACAACCTTGGCAAGAAAAGTGCATAAAGTTGCGGCACAATGATTTTTAACCCCTGTCGTGCTTAGCGTGAAAGTTTGGGGCTCCGTTATGGTCGTTAGGTCGAGGACTACCTGGACAAATAATTTTGCAGCCCGCCCCGTAATCCGTTGTGGAGATCCATCAAGAGAAAACAACTGATTGGCTTACTAGAGGCGAGAGCTTCCGCTTCGGTCGAAGGGACTTTGTAGATCTTTCCACCCTTGTAGACAAAGCTCCCTTCGATCACCTTGAAGTCCAGGTACCGAGTGACCTCTGTGTACAGCAGCATCTTGACCAGTTGGCCTGCAGAAAGAACCAGGAAGCTCAGTAGGAACCCAGTCAGGCAGGGAAAGTATGTTGAAGAACAGAATAACTGGGAAGAGGGACTTTTATCCCCACACCAGAGGGAGCTACGTGGGGCCAAGGCCATCCGACAGTTATCAGCTGCCTTCGGAGTTGGACATCAGTGGGGAAGAAGAACAGCTGGAGCCTGTTCCCAGTGTGCGCATGCACAGAGCTGCCAGGAGAAGGGAACAGCTGAGGAAAAAAAAGGTCGACTCGGGAGTAAAGGCACAGGTGGACGGTGAATGGCCCCTCCCATGGGGAATAAAGAGGAGCGAAAGGAGAGTTGGGGTTTGCAGGAGACAATTAGTTCGTTTAATTAGGGTGAAGATCTGTTCCTGACATCATGCCAAGTCATTGCTGCTACAGCACGGCGTTTGGAAGCTATTGGCCTAGCAACTCTCCAAGCCTGATAAAAAAATCTGTAGTTGTGAAATCTCTTGAAAGACTGTTGGCCGGGACTTTGCTGGAGGGGAATTCACTGTAAACTAAATAAAAAGGGGTTTTATCGGGACGAGGAGTCGGCTTTGTCCCGTTGGGGATGCCTAGGTCAGAACACTACAGGATGAAAAGCAGGACAGGAATTAAAGTAACGGAATAACAGAGCTGTTTCTAGCCACTCACCACAGGCCATGAGGAATTTGGGGATCAGGTCGACATTCCAGTCTCTTCCTCGGCCCATCGACTCCAGTATTGGTCCTGGCACGCGATGCCATCTTTTGTATAACTTTCAAGAAGAAGAGGGTAAGAGTTAGGATGGTCTGTGCAGCTCACCCACCCAGGAAGAAATGTCTTCCCCCCCACAAAAGGAACCAAGCTGAGAGAAAGATTGTTGATAGCTCCACACCGCCATCTTATCAATCATCCTTAGGTCTTTCAATGGAAAAGGAAGGGAGGGAGTAAGGAAGGGAGGGAGGGAGGGAGGGAGGAAGGAAGGAAACAAAACAGAGAAAGAGAAAAGGAGAGAAAAAGAAAGAACAAGAAAGACAGAAAAGAAAAGGGGGGGAAAGGAGAGAAAGAAAAGAAGGGAGAAAGTGTGAGAGAAAAAGGAAAGAAAAAGAAGAGCAAGCAAGAGAGAAAAGAAACAAAAGGGAAAGAGAAAAAGAAAGCAAGAAAGAGAAAAGAAAAGGGAGAAAGAAAGTGTGGATGAGAAAAAGAAAGAACGAGAGAAAAGAAAAAGGGAAAAGGAGAAAGAAAAAGAGAGCAAGTGTGAGAAAAAAAGAAAAAAGAGAAAGGAAAGAGAGAGAGCAAGAAAGAAAGGGGAAAAGAAAAAGGGAGAAAGAAAGAGAGAGAGAAAAAGAGAAATAAACAAAGAGAAAGAAGGGAAGGGAGAGGAGAAAGAAAGAAAGAAAGAAAGAAAGAAAGAAAGAAAGAAAGAAAGAAAGAAAGGGGAGGGAGGGAGGGAGGAAGGAAACAAAACAGAGAAAGAGAAAAGAGAAAAAGAAAGAACAAGAAAGAGAGAAAAGAAAAAGGGGGGAAGGAGAAAAAGAAAGAAAAATAAAGAAAAAGGGAGAAAGTGTGAGAGAAAAAGGAAAGAAAGAAAAAGAAGAGCAAGCAAGAGATAAAAGAAAAAAGGGAAAGGGAAAAAGAAAGCAAGAAAGAGAAAAGAAAAGGGAGAAAGGGAGAAAGAGAAAGTGTGGATGAGAAAAAGAGAAAAAGAAAGAACGAGAGAAAAGAAAAAGGGAAAAAGAGAAAGAAAAAGAGAGCAAGTGTGAGAAAAAAAGAAAAAAGCAAGAAAGAAAAGGGAGAAAGTGAGAGAGAGAAAAAGAGAAATAAATAGAGAGAAGGGAAGGGAGAGGAGAAAGAAAGAAAGAAAGAAAGAAAGAAAGAAGGAGAGAAAGAAAGAAAAAGGAAGGAAGGAAGGAGAGGGAGGGAGGAAGGAATACTCACATCTTCCAGGGGTGTAATTGAAGCACTTTCCCCTCCATAGTAAGAGTTCCGATCCATGTGCAGAACTTTCTTGCCATTGACGGACATGATGCCGGAGAGAATACATTCCTGCAGAGAACAGATCCAGGCACAAAAATGAAGGACTCCCCAACTATCACGAGGGGCTCAAGAGGTCCACCAACCACAAGAACACATTCAGGGTATTATTGCTCAAAGTCCAGCAGGTACCCATCCCAAAATTGTCATGGGGGAACAGGTGCAGCATGGCAACTAGGAAAACACCTGGTCTTCTTACCGCTGCAACCAATCGGTTCTTCCTAGAATATACCTGGGTGTTTTAATATGACTGCAATCTTCTTTGCGGTTTTCGGGGTTCGTTGGTGCCACATTGTGTTTCTGGGAAAATAGATTGATTGGAAAGATAGGACTCTCCTTTGGGGGCTCTGGAGAGGCGGAGAGGGAACCAGGTGGAATAAATCACCTCTGGTATTTCTCCAGATTTTTTTTTCCCCAAAAAACCTGGGATAATGAGAAAAATCCCAGGCGTCCTTTTCTGCCAAATTCAAAATACTTTGGCAGAACTTTTTGAGACTAATGGTTGATTTCCCATTTAAAACATATCCTGTTTTCAATTTCATCCGTAGCTTTAGTAAGGAAGAGAGGTTAAAATGATGTTTTTTAAAAAAAATTCCTTTAAATACCCATAATATTATCCATCAATAAACCCCTAACTAAACATACATTTCAACACCAGCGCTTATATGCAGTTTGTATATTTTTTTCCCCCCAACACCAGTTCCCTGCATGTGCCAGGTTGCCAAGGCTGAAGTAGTTTGGGTGGTCCTCGTTTAGCGAACGCCAAGAGTTACAACAGGACTGAAGGATAGGGACTTACAACGGGCCACAACTCACGCTTACGACCGTCAGAGCATCCATACACAAGCAATATGTTATTTACAACCACTGCAGCATCCTGGGGGGGCCACAGGCAGATTCCCACCAGCAAAGTTAAACAGATGCCAGATTCGCTTAACAACCGGCTCACTTAATAACTACAAGTTATGGCAAAATGGTCCTAAAATCGTAACTCAGCTCCCTTAACAACCGGCTTGCTTAGCAAAGGGAAAATATTGGTCTCAGCTGGGGTTGTAAATCTAAAAGAGGTAGAAAGTTAAGTGGATTTGGGGGGGAATGCTTACAAATAATAGAACTCGTTTGTATTTCTTCTTCTTCCCAACTGGATATTATAACACAATTCTTAACTGGGGGGGACAGTGAAAGAAAACACGCGCACTGACAAGCAGAGCAAATAGGACTTTGCTCCAAGAAGGAAATTTAGTGAA
>NW_020771319.1:4093-14334 GCF_900518735.1 Pseudonaja textilis | reverse complement strand
CCACTGGAGAAGCCAATGTCCCCAACTACGGCTGTGGGAGGAAGGAGAACCTCCTGGCTATGATTGATGAAGCTGCCAGGGACATCTCCATCCAGATGTCAACGTTTGTAGGCACCTACAAAGTCCCACAGGTTTGTGTGTGTTTTTCTCTATCTAAGGTGAGTGGGGTGGTGGGGATGAACAACAGATCCAATATCTTCATAGAATTCAAGAGCTGTTTTTCATAATATTAGGGAACATATAAACTATGTTTTAGTTCATCTTCAAATTCACCATTAAGGCCTGAAGAGCCATAAGGTCCCTAGAGGATATTCTACTGAATATTCACCTATTGAAAAACTATCCAGCTTTTGAGGTCCTCCATTAGCATGTTCATTTTCACATATAAATAATATCTGCCTTATCCAATTGGAATCAAGTTGGCAATAGTCCTGTCTATGTATAAAAACTTATTGAGATCACAGGATCTGAAGAGTATCTTTGGGGTGGATAAAAGGAGTTCAGCTCCTGCCCTTGGAGATACAGTAAGTTATGAATTTATAACGTTTGTACTTTGTATAAATTCAGGGTATATAATTATTGGTTTAAAATTAAAGCGAGTCCCAAAACAGGCAAAATTTCAATTAAAGACTTATTGGATTGTACAACTGACAATTTGTGTTAGGAGTTGCGGTCTCTTAGTCTCTTGTTGATCTGGAGAAGAAGCTGAAAAATTGTTCCACAAAGAAATTAGGATATAGAAGCTGAGAAAGAGGTTTCAGTACTCAGAAATAGCATATAAAACTGTCCTATATCTTAGATCCAAACACTGCATCTGACATCTGCTAATTTGAATCTAATAATTGGAATTGTAGGGGTGACACAGAAATTCACCTTGCATTTTTAATTGTTTTTTATTTAATATGATTATGCATTCCATTTTTATATACAATCTTGTTAAATATTTAACTGTCTAAAATATTTAAATTGTGACTAAGGAACAAATTATTCTGATATGTTCATCAGAACCAAATTGGGTATTTCAATAACTAATATTTTGGAGTTGACCACATTATAACATATTATTTGTTCTGTCACCAGAACAAAGTAGACTCGAGACCGGAGTTGAGTTCAGCTCTTTATTAACTGTCAGTAATTTCAACTAAATTTGAGCCGTGGCAGCCTCTTTTATAGTGGCTACTCACGGCTCACAATCACTAGGCGATAGTGGTTGTCCAATCGGAACATAGTATTACAAGTATGTAAATGTCTATATACAACATTATTGTTCATTACTTTTTCAGATCTCTCATAGATTTCCTTCAGAGGCTCTGAGTGATAAAAGGAGATTCCCCTTTTTCCACCATATGCTCCACAAAGAAGGGATCCAATACCCAGCAATCATCCAGCTGCTCCTCCATTTTAGATGGACCCTGATTGGCCTCTTTGCTTCAGACACAGAAAATGGAGATAATTTCATGAGGACTTTCCCTCCTATGCTTGTCAGGAATGGAATTTGTGTGGTTATATCACAACGATTCACAATAACTGGACAAACAGCACCCCTCAGGGAGGCCCTCTCTAAGTGGATACAAATCAATGTCTTTCTCCACTTCATAGAATTTATTCCCATCTGGTACAGAATTTTTCCTTTCCATGAAGCACTTATGCATTTGCCAGGACCCTTTGAAGGGAAAGTCTGGATCACCACAAGTTTTACAGCGTATCCAATAGAGAAGCACATACCTCTCAAATACATCCATAGTATTTTGAATTTTGGTTATCTGGGAAAAGAAAGGCCAACAGATGCTGCCTATGAACCCCATTTCTTTGTGGAAGATCAGTTCCAAGACCATTATTTCCACTGTTCCCTTTCCAAGCTCTTCTTTTCTGTCAAAGGCCGCAGAAGATGCATCCAGAAAGCCCCACTGGAGACCCAGGAGAAAAGGAACAGGGAACGGATCATAAATGACCCTCATCGCTACAGTATCATTCAGACTTTGGTCCAGGCCATGAATGCCGCCTATTCCTCCAGATCGAGGAGGGGGAGGAAGGAGGGAGAAAAGAAGTTGGGGGCTCCGAGGCTGCAGCCATGGCAGGTAAGGGTTCCCAATAGGGATCCATTCATCTGAGATCCTTTGGAGAAAGAACCTAAAGGAGAAGGAGGGGAACATCTCAACCTTCTTGTGCTACAAATGGTCAAGAGATTTGCACCATCTAATTGCTCCTGTCTGACGCTCTGGAATAATAATGGACACATAAATATCTTTTAACAAATTTCTCATTATTTATCTATTTTATAGTGATCATATTTATATTTCCCTCTGACTTATTTACAATTATTCTCATCTGACATTCTTCCAAGGTTTTATTAACTCTCAATCAAACATAGACACACAAAACACAAAAACATAAAACTTCTTTTTAGAAAGTGGCTTGGCCCCAGATTACCTCTCTTTATATGGACTTCAATTAAATTCATGCTCATTTTATATACCATTACCTATCTTATTTACCATTCTATATCTTCTATATAACTTCTCCCCGCTTTTCACTCTTCTTAATTCTATTTTATTTATTTCATCTTACTTTAAATCATTATACTTGTATCTTTTGTCCATTCTTTTCCAATTATCCATTTATCTCATTCTCTATAATAAAAAAAAAGATTTCTCCTGGAATCACTAATCGAAGTATTATGCCTTTCTATGCCTTTCTAATCAAACTTTTTGATTCATTAAAGATTTCTTCTTCTTCTTCTTCTTCTTCTTCTTCTTCTTCTTCTTCTTCTTCTTCTTCTTCTTCTTCTTCTTCTTCTTCTTCTTCCTCCTCCTCCTCCTCCTCCTCCTCCATCTGTTGTTGTGCTTGCTGATAAATAGCAAGCGCCATTTCTAAAAAGTTAAAGGCCTCTCCCAAAGCATCCTTGCCTTCCTTCTTTATTTGTCCATATTCCTTTCTTAGTTCATCAACAGATAAAGCCATTATAAACCTTTTCTTCTTCTTTTTCTTTTTTCTCTTCTTCTTGTTAAAACAACCAAGATGTTTCAAAACTTAAAACAGTTCCCCAAAGTCCCAGAGTCATCAAGCAGTCCAAACAGAGCACAAAGTTCTTCCCTTTGCACTTTCTCTTACTGGGGTAATATCAATTTAAAAAAACAACAACACCGGTCTGTATTTTAAAGCCTTATTGCAATTAACTTCTTGTCTCAAAATCTTCAAGGCATCTCCTCCAACAAGATCTTAATATAATTTTTTTTTGTCCTCTCCCTTCCCACTTGTAACAAAGAGCTTTAAATTTTACCTTCTATAGAAAAGCAGGTTTTTCAATGTCCATTTGTTAGCTCCATAACGGAGGGAGAGTAAACTTTCCCTTTCAGTGCTTCCATTCGCTGCTTTAAAAATCTCCTTTGGAAACAATGTATCGTTCAAAAAATCGTGGTTTTCAGGATGTTAAATGTATCTTAAAGTCCCGGTTCAGCCAAAGAACTTTCACTTCAAAACTTTCTCTTTCTCCTTCTTCCTCCTACACAGTCTTGTCCAGCTGCCGGCTTCTTTGTTTCGGCCATTACAGACCGCCGCTCCATCGCTTTGAGAAAAGGGGGTTTTGCTGGCTGGGGAGGGGGTCTGCGATACCCCCAAACCCCTATCTGGATCCCCCTGTCTTCGGCTGCCTCTACAGGACAGCCTTATCCTCCAGACCCATCGGGATCGGAGGCACCAAGACGGCTAGTGCAACAGGGATCGTGCAGGATCGCGAATCCCTGCCGTCGCCAAAGCCTGGCAAACCAGAAGGTTCCTCCTTCAACCTATCCATTTTACATCAGAACAGAATTTGGCCACATTCAGAGAAACTCCTTCCTATTGATCTAAGAACTGCAGTTGCACATAAAAGAGTTCTGAATTTCCCTGATATTTTATTAGGAGAGGCGTCACAAAGTGAATCCTGATAGGAGATGCAGCATAGCAGGCCGTGAGCTGCAGTTTGAGTGGCCCCTTGTCCACAGGGCCCCAGTCTCAGTTCAGGCGCTCTTTCTTTGTATCGGCCCCCTGAAACGGCTCTGGGAACTCCATTGCAGCTCTTGGAGGTTAATTCCCTTTGGACTTTTGGCAGGGTTATTTGATATAAATATCTCGTTGCTCTAAAGGCTGCTCAAATAAACATTCGTGGGAAGAGCAGCCTCATCTTGTTGGATTTCCAGATCTTTGAGACCTTGTTTGAGTTCACTAAGTGCACTAACTCATCCCCCATCCTTAAAAGCCCTTCCCTGCAGAAGCCATGGGGGCTGAGTACCAATGAGTAGTTGTGTGTTCATTTTCCTCACAACAACAACCCTGTGAGTTGAGTTGGGCTGAGAGACTGGCCCCAAATCCCCCAGCCTGCTTCATGACCAAGGCGGGACTTGAAATCACAGCCTCTTGCTTTCTACTTCGGGGGCTTCACCAGTAGACCAAACTGGCTCCCTTGCATACTTATTAAGCTTGGCACAATCCTTCATCCAGTGCATCAATAATGTTCTTGTATGAGATACTATAATTTATCAAATCCTAAAATCCAGATATTTTTCTACTGCTTTTTAGTCATACAGTTGTTTCTAGGAAGAAATCATAAATATTTTTCTGGAAAGTTGGTAATGTTTCAATAACATAAAAGTATATTTGCCTGAGAATTGTTATAAATCTTCTATAATAGCGATTTATCAACACTATTATACTAATGACAACATAGAAAAATTGCTGACTTAATGACAAAATGTTCTATCTTCCCACTTTCATCACAAAGATTAAAAAAATAAAGATTATTTGAGTACCATTTTAAAATCAGTTTTTATCCACTTAATTATCATACTATCCACCCTTCACTTAACTGGGTTTCTGATCACATCAGAAAATTGTTTGTTACTCTTTCCTGAGATCGAGTTCTATCAGCAGTATTTCCATAATGTATTTGGGAAATGAAATAATATGTGAGGATGACCTGCATAGAGCACATAAGTTATATCCCCCCCACTTTCCCACAACCCATTTAGAAAAGGCCGTCATAGGAGGGAATGACTTTTGGGGGGTGGAGGAGAGATTCTGCCTGGGGAAGAACCAGATAAGAGGAGGACACCTACAGCTGCATTAAAAAAAAGGGATCGGTGGGAGATTTGTACTTTCTGGCTCCCCAAATCCTGTCAGTGCAGCATTACAGCGAAATGGGCCTAGCTCAGGTTTCCAGTCTGGGCTTCCTGGGAGAGGATGACCCTGACAATTTTTTTCTTCAGAAATCCGTGTTTCTGATAAGCAACCTGTTGCTTTCAGGGAGTTCATAAAACTCCTTTTTTATGTTTTTCAACTATATTTTGTCAAAATCTATATTGTCAAAATATGATCAACAATTTTTTGTGAACTTTTTTCGTTTACTTGTAAGATAGTGGTAACACCTATTTTCCTAATAAAGCATATGTGTAACTACAGAAGAAAGATTCAAATGTGAAAAAGCGTCTGGGATAAGAAACAAAGTTTTCTACTTTTAAAATTGCTGAATGTTCCCATTCTAGTTCCATCCTTTCCTGGAGCAGAATGAGTTTGTCAATATTTCAGACCATAAACTCTACATGGACCCAAATGGAGAGGTAGCAGCAGATCTGGCCATTTTGGGCTTCTTGGTTCTTTCCAGAGATGATACCAGAAGAGAGGTTCTGGCGTATTTTGTAAGACAGAGACTTTCTATCAACCAGGATGTTCTTTCACGGCTAAAGGTGCTCAACAAGGTAGGAGAAAGTTTTGATGTCTTTCCTCTGTTTTCCGAAGCCTGAGGTCCCATTTCAAGAGGGCTGATGCTATTCCCCAAAGGTGGTTGATTTTCACCGAAAATTGAATATGGACAGTAGAAAACAGATTTTTTCCTTTAGGCTGCTTGGGAGGCTTCAATATTGTTCCATTTTGTGGACCACGTACAATTAAGGGTCTCCATCAAAGGGGTGAGAAACCCACAAGGGCTGAGGGATGTGTCCCTAGTAGCTTCTGGCTGTTTGCTCCTTGTGCCCAGAAGAGGAACAAAGGCGGCAATTCTGCTGACCGGGGCCTGAATCCAGGCTTGGACTGTATCAGATGGGATTGAATCGTGAGTGGACGGAGATCCTTTTGGCCCCATTGGGGGGAAGAAGCTTCCTCTCGTCCTGCTTGGGGAAAAGTGTCCCCTGAAGGGGCAGGTCCATAATCTGGGAGGCTCTTAAGGAGGCCAGACCTGGCCAGAGCTCTCCATGCCTCCCTTTCACCCTCCCTGGGATGGAGCAATGGGCCTTCTGCTCCTAGGAAGCAGCTCCAAGGCTTTCAGTTCACCTGAAATTATCAAGATTGCTCTGATATCACACCTTAAAATTATGAGTGTAAGAAGGGGGGAGAAATGCATGTTGATGGGGTCATGAGAAGGAACCGGCTGGTTATCACTTAATGCTGAAATCTTTTCTCAGTTCCATCCAGGGGTGGGATTCAAATTTTCTAACAACTAGTTCTGTGGGTGTGGCTTAATTTGTGGGCATGGCTTGGTGGTCACGTGACCAGATGGGCATGGCCATGTGGCCATGTGACTTGTAAACCAAATACAAATGGTCCTCGCTTAATGGCCAGTTGCTTAGCAAGTGTTCCAATTTATGACTGATATCCCCAGAGTTCCTTGATCTGTTTTTGGAGTTTTGACAACCATAAACACAAACACACAAACACACAAACACACACGCGCACACAGCCTTCTGACCCTGCTATTCTTTGATTCTGTAAGGATTTCCTGTTGGAGCAGGGGGTTGGACTAGATGACCTCCGAGATCCCTTGCAGGCCAGCCCTAGATTTTTGTGTTTCTTCAATGAGTCTTCTGAAGCCAGGGTTTGTGTCCTTCCTTCTTCTCCTTTTTCTCTCTCCCTCCTTCCATGTATTTATCTATCCATTCCTATATCTCATTCACTTTCTCCTCCCTCCGTCTCTTCCTTTCTTTTTCTTTTTGTCCCTTCCTTCCATCTCTCCCTTTCTTTGTCTATCCCTTTTCTTTCTTTTGCTTCCTTTCTCTTTTCTTTCTCTTTCTCTCTTCTTTCTCTTCTCTCTGTTCCTCTTCTCTCATTCCCTCTAATTCACTCTTTCCCTTTTTTTCTCTCTTTTCCCCTCTCTGTATCACTCTCTCCCTTTCTCTAACTCCCCCCACTCCATTGTGTGTGTGTGTGTGTGTGTGTGTGTGTGTGTGTGTGTAAAAGAGAGGCATGGATAAGTCTGACCAGGTCTGGTCTCTTTAAGAACCTCCCCAACTATGAACCGGCCCTTTTGGGGGACGCTTTTCCCCAAGCAGGACAAAGCTTCTCTCCCAATGGGACCAAAAGGATCTCCACCCAATCATGATTCAAATTTATCTGAATTCAGGCCCTGGTCAACAGAATTCCCTTTTTTTCTTTGCTACTTTGGGCACAAGGAGCAAACAAACCTAAAGGTCTTAGTGACACATTCCCCAGCCCTTGTGGGTTTCTCACCAGTTTGAAGGAGATACTCAACCATAGATGGTTCACAAAATGGAGCAGCGAGAGAAGGTAAGGGTGACGGTGGGGGATAGCAAAGCAGCTGGTCCCTATCTTCTCCTCTCTCTCCCCCACTCTGTGAATGTGTGTTTGTCTCCCTCAAGCCAGCAAGCTCTCCTTGGTGCTCTTCGCTACTTCTTTCATTTCTTCTTTTTTGAATCCAGACTGGCTGAACAATTGCCAAACCGTTGTGGAAGCGTCCATTCGGGCGACCCTCCTCCTCCTCCTCTTCTTCCTCCTCCTCTCGCACCCGGCAGCTGTGGATGGATCAGGAGGGTGCACTTGTGTGGGGAGATGCTCGCTCCTCAAGTGAGCAGCCACCCACCCCGTACCAGGTTTTGCTGTGCTTTGGCATTTGCTGGAGGAACATCTCCCCATGCGCGTGCATCCTCCCAGCCCTGCCACAAGTGCCCTTTATGAGAGGAGGAGGAGGAGAGTCCCTTCCACCAAAGTCCGGCAATAGTTCAGTCAGTCAGGATTCCAAAAAGAAGAAATGAAAGAAGTAACGAAGAGCGCCAAGGAGAGCTTGCTGGCTTGGCCATGCCGCAGCTTTCAGGGAGATACACAGAGACACAGAGTGGGAGAGAGAGAGGGGAAAATAGGGACCTCGCCACTTCACTATCCCCCACCTTCACCCTCACCTTCCTAGGCCAGGTGAGAGAGGGGAGGGTGAGGGGCAGGGCCATCCGCTTCATCAAGGTGGAGAGGGGCGACCAAGCACAAGCGAATAGAAACCTGGGAATGGTGGCTCCTGAGGGGCTTTGAGGTCAGTCGGCCTGGAGTGGCCAAGATCCGATTGAGCTATGCACCACAGGTTCACTTGATTGCCCACTTCTTTAGTGTTGGCTTTACGGAGCCACGGATTGAGGCCTGAGGTCACATGCAACAGCAGTGGCTTTTACTGTGCTCACTTGTATGTGTCCAAATAATCTGGTGAAGACACTGGAGGAGTCTCTCAGGTAGACGTCCCCCCCTCTGCAATCTTCCTCCTACAAAAAAAGGCCGTTCCCTGAGCTAAGAAGGCAAGGAGCTGCGGCTTGACTCATCCAATTCCTAGGACTACCTCAGTGGTCCCAATTTTTCTAGGAGAGGGCAGCTCCACCTGGCAATCCCCCTTTCTCTCGGTGCTCTGACTTCCTGTGGCCCGCCTCCAGCCTGAACACCAGGTCGGATCACTAGAAGGCCACTTCTCTGCTTCTCAATCGCTCTCCTGTACCAGCCACTGCAGGACCCCCCCTACTCCTTCCCCAAATTCTCCCTCAACTTCAAAATGACTACACGTGTTGCCTACATGGGTGGGCATGGCAGGGCCAACCAGGGGTGATTATTCTGTGTCCAACAAAGGGGCTACAGGGGGGAGAGAGAAGGGATGGTAGGCAAATGGTACATGCTCTCTGGTCTCCCTCCCACAAACCTCTGCCTCACTGTCAGCAGGGTCCAGGAGCTGCATGAATCCCAGCTAAACCCATGTGAAGAGGCTTATGTTTTCCTGCTGCTGGGAAAGCAAGAGAGACTTTCCCAGCACAGTGAAAAGTTTGCAATTTCCCCTCCAACAGGGAAACGGGCGGCTCTGGGCAGCAGAGAAGCTGTCCGCTTGAATCCTGTTTATCTCTGCCACCCGGAGCTGTGCCAGGAAAGACTCTCTTGCTCTCCCAGCAGTAGGAGAACACGAGCCTCTCCACATGTCTTCCAGTACAGCGAAATGTAGCTCTGGTCCCCACCAGTCTGCATCTCGCCCCCCACCTGGATTCACCGCAGCTGCTGGGCCTTAGCTGCTGAGGGTGAGGGCAGCGGGTGGTAGCAGCAAAAGGCAAGTGGGGTAGGGGGGTAGAGATGACCGGCAGTGGCAGGTAGGCATCTGGGCCCCGGAGCTCTCAGAGCCTCACTCACCCAGGGAGATAAGGCAGGGACACAGCAGAAGGCATGCAGCAATGGCCGGCCTGGTGAGTGGGCCAAAGCAGGCTGCAGGTGATGCCACACATGCATGATAAGAACTGACTGGGCATTGGACTTCCGGTTTGAAGGAATTCGGCAACAGGCAGAAATTTGCAATCGTGCATGGTTTCTGTCTGGGCTCACCTCTGGAGCGCACCGAGCTGTCTGGTTTTGGGGCTAAGCCTCCCTGTAGAAGTGGTGAAGAGGGGGGAGACCACCAGCAGGGTTCAGGAGAGCCGCATCTCTCCTCCTCAGCTGGCCATTACTCCCTTTCCCGAAGGTGGCTGCAGCGGTGGTCAGAAATGGCCACCACAAAGAGTAACTTGACCGCAAAAAAATGTGCAGGAGGAAGATAAGAAGTGAAAGTTTTGGCTGACCAGGTTAAATTGTAAAAGCAACAACCAAGGTACCCTGGAATTTCAACTTACAAAAAACAACATTCCTCCTAAAGAAGAGTCGGAAGTAGCGAAGGAAAGTGAAAAGGGAAAGGTTTGGTTTTTTTTTTCTTCTCTCTCCTTCCCTATACTGACAACTAAGAGACTTAAATAAGAAATCGGAAAAATCCACTTTGACATCAATAGGCAATTAAGCTGAAAATAAAAAAAAATGTGAAAGGGATAATAAAGATTTCTGGATATTAAAATTTTTCTTTTCCATTAGAAGGAAGGGAGAGAAAAAGAATAAGGGCAGGATCTGGAAGAGGGAGGAGACCGCCTGGAATTTAAAAGAATCTACAGTAAAACTTCAACAAGACTTCTAAAAGATACATTTTAACTGAAACTTTG
>NW_020771318.1:0-14334 GCF_900518735.1 Pseudonaja textilis | reverse complement strand
ATGTATGTATATGTGTGTGTATGTATGTATGGTATTCAGCTTTGTTCCAGTATTTTCCCACGTCCTTAGTTGTGCTTTTAAAGTTGTAGCTAAATACCCACGAAAACACACACACACACACACTCACATATACATACATGCATACATTGGTTCCCATTTCATTGTCCAAAGCAACCGCACGGTGCAGTTGCTTCATAAAATTATTTGATCATAAAATATCAAAGCATTAAAAATTTGCAACAATTAAATGTATGGTAAGTATAAGACTCAGATAAAGAGCGCAACTCAAACGGTAGTAATGCTAATAAAATCAAGTGGGGTGATGGGGGAAAAGAGACATTACATGATTATGGAATGAATTTAGAGTATGACACCTATTTTAAAGGGATACATTCAGATGACCAAAATTTCTGCGGAGTTGAACTCGTAAATCAATCGAACTCAAGGCAGTCCCTGTCGGCTTGCTTGTCGTGCAGCACTTAAACTGAATATATTTTTAGGTTCCTTGTGCAATTGGGCTGCCTTCCCGAATGTGCTTAGCTAAAAGTCGCTCTCTTGTCCCCTTCCAAAATGGTTTATTATGTTTGCAACATTAACACCCCTTCCCCAACCTTCCCCGCAGTGTTTGGAAGGGCTCTGCACGCCATTGCGAGAATCAGCGATGAATTTTGGATCGACCCCAAGGAAAATGGAGTGAGTTGATCCTGGATGCAGAAGAAAATAACTTTGGAACTGAGCCATGGGTTCCAGGGAAATCCATTGTCAACTGCCATGTCAGGGTGGGGCTACCCAAGCCATCCGTTGTTGATTAAGGCAAACCGCTGTTTTGCTCAGAAGGGCCTCATTTGGATGGGAGCCTTAGTACCAACTGCGTAATGCAGCTTTCTTTCCCTCACGTGCCCTTAAATGTTGCTCAAAATTCAATGTGCAATATACAAGCACACACTTGATATTTATGCAATGCATGCTAGGATTTCCCTCGTTAAGTAACGAGACCCGTGTTGCAAAATCTAGTGTTTTTCCTCTCACCATCTGGAAAATCCTAGCACAAGTATAACAAAGTGAACAGCTGATGTTTGGGTTGTTAAGAGTTAGGTTGAAGCAAACCAGCGCCTTCCAATGTTGCCATATTGTGCATTTTTGTTCTTGCTTATCTGTAACTTAGGAGCAATACAGTTAATATAGATATCATTTTATCCTATCCACAGCTTTTTTTGAAGACGGTAAATAGTTCCAGATCGGCCTATGCCTGTGTCTTCTTTTCATCCACGTTCTTCCAAAATTATTCCTATGGAAATGAACGGAGCCCGAATGGTGACATTGTTCAACTGGCATGTAAATTAATAATCAAAGTAAGTTGGGGGAAAAAGAATTTATTGCCGCTGGTAAAACTTGAGGGGAAAAAAGGACATCACTTTTTAACATTAATAATCAGGAAGAATTAAATTCTAAAAATATACAAATTACTAGGCCTGAAAAAAAGAAGATTTAAGCTGAATCAAACAGTTGTGCTGCATACTTTTTGACTGTGAGAGGATTCTGCAGTCATTATTTTTCCTCATGAAATCCCTGCTTTAATTCATTTTTTTTCATTTCAGGCCATTCTGCCTTTATTTCGATGCTTGCACACCCTGGAAAGAAATGTGGAAAAGTGCAACATTTACACAGACGTGAACGATTGCCATGTTGTTTTTAAGCTATTCTGCAAACACGGTAAGTGCATGGTCTGTTTCAGACTTGAAAGGCAACTTTAAAAATGTTATCGGTCAGGATCTAAAGAGCTCCTCTCTGGCTTGGCTTTGGGTTGGAAATATATTGACTGTGGTGGAATTTTCCAAGGAAGTCCCTCCGCTGTCCCCAAAAACTGAGTCCCCGAAGGGAGCGTGTGAAATGAAATTTTCTGCTGGACTTGAATCCTCTGAAAACCTTTTGAGATAAAAATGGGGTGGCTTACAAAGACGGGCTCACTTATAGCTTAACACCCTGGGATTAAATCAATAAATGGCATTTGTGTTACAGTTATTAAATATGCTACAGATGGATCAGGTGGCACCATATTTTTTAATTAACCTGGCCCTTTCGGAAAAATTCAAACTGTGTTTTATAATGTCCACCAGAGAGCAACAAATGGCCTCTTTTTTTATCAGTGCAGGTTTGCCATGGAGCTGGGTAGTCATATGTTATGAAAAGCAGTTGATTGATTTTGCTGTGTGAAGAGGTCGTACATTGGGGGGCGGAGGAGGGAGAAATAATTATTTTATTAAGGTTCTGTTAAGTGGGTCCTAGGACAGTTGCTAAATTCAGCAAGCATCTGCATCCATCACTTCTTGCTTCGGCGAAGATGGGCTCATGCGGAGAAATTGTCAAATCTTGCTTTGGGAGAATTATTTTTGTTTGACCTTCCGAGGGCAGGTGGTTTTCTCCTCATCTTACAGGGCCGAGAACTCATTTAACGCAGTTCAGATAAAGGGAAATAGTAGCTCAGGGCTGAGAGGAGGGGTCCTTGGTGTTCTCCGAGCTTGGTGGTTTATTTGCAGATGCTTCACGACCCAAACTAGGCAACACCATCAGGGATATTATCATACTTCCTATTTAATCAAGCTGAAATAAAAATGCTCTACTCGATTCATTTCACATTGGTTTGGGGCAGCCTGCAGGGAGACTTGGATTTCAAACCCTATCCTTTTCCATCAGGTGTCGTGAAAACTCATAGCTTAGCTTTCCAGGAGTGTGAACCTCTTCAAGCTGTGTTTGCAAAACATTTGTGTACCAATGTATTGAAAGTCCACTCCAGGTAACATAATAGGCGTATTAACCATGGGCTTGTTTTGTTGCGGTTGATCGGGTGTATCGAATGAAATGTGAATGGTTTTTTGTCACTGAAGGGATCTTGGTTCTATTAATTCAGAGAGAAAGAGAACAAAGAATTTAATAGGAGCGGCCCAATTTGTAACCTGAATTAATTATCCAGGGTTTTGTACGTTTCAGGCATCTGTCTGACATGTTGATCCACTTTCCGACGTACCAAGAAGAAATAACTTTAGGTGTAACACCAATGAAAGTTTGCTTCAAGACTTATGCAGAGGATGAGATGGGTGAGGATTGTGCTTCCACGGTGGGATTAAAGATACAACTTGTAATATCCCTGAACACAAGAAGTTCTGTAAGATATGGTCATGACATATTATACAATCAAATAATGTCTACTAAATATTCAAACAGCAGAGAACAGAAAAACCTTTTTAAAAAAACAATAGTGAAATATATTGTTATTCTTCACCCTTTTATAAACAATAGCCACAATGAAAGAAATATTCAAAATTACCCTGACAATGGCGCTCAATTTTGCTATTGATTTAATAGTTAGGAAGCTGTCATTTTAGCACCTAGATTCAGCACGTGAATCCGATCTGTAGTTTATTTATCGTGGTTTGTATTTTCTGATATTGGGAATGGTTTTGCATTGACTTTCAGATATATTACTTTGTGGTATGTAGTAGCTGAAGGCTCACGCTTTACTCTGCTTGGGATGGAAATGGTCACCAGCCCTGGGTTGTACACTAATCAAACTTCCATTAACCATTCTAAGAATTCTCAACAAACCTGTGTTTTTCAAAGTCATTTTTTTAAAAATCCTGCATCATTTTATTTCGACAGAATTTGCAAAGGCAACGCACACGGAGATTCATCTGAGCCCTGCTGAATTTGAATATTTTCAAGTCGGAGTAGATTCAGAGGTCACATTTTGCCTTAAAGAGCTTCGGGTAATATGGTTAATTCTGCATTTCATAAATATCTGGTGGAGTGTCTCATTTGGACAGCAGCATTAGGAAAGGATAGCGGAGCAAATGCTACTCAGATATTCTTTTGATGCTGTTCTTTTATCAAAGCTCAGCACCCCACAGAATCCAGCATTTTATATGCAGCCATGGCTGGCCAAATGTCTCCAGGTAGCCCTTAAATCTAGTAATAAACGCTGCAGTGGCAAGCACTGAAGTTCATATTTTCTCTTCCTCCCCCAAGAGAAGTGAATTAACTCCGCTCTTTCCCTTATGTTTAGGGTCTTCTGGTGTTTGCAGAAGCTCTCAGCACCCCAATCTCCATTCACTTTGATGTATCTGGAAAGTAGGTAGATCTTTATCCTTTAAAACTTCAAAAGTTTAGCGAGAAGGAATTTAAAACTACCTCAAGTGTCCACAAGAGATGCATCTTGTACATAAATGCATTTTTATGAGATTTATGGAATAGAAATATACACTTCTAAGGATTGCCCTACGCGCATCGTACAAGAACCATATATAACATGGAGAAGCATGCACGCTAATAGCATGACAGTTTTGGTGGAATTTTTCTGGAAGAAAGGAACACGGTGCTGAGAATAACCTGTTTATTGCCATGATCATAGGGTGCCTATTTTCCGAGGCAGACCGTTACATTAGAAAGACATTGATAGTTATTTTGAGGTTGAGGCGGGAAACCAGATTCAACATGTTTTGGGGACATGTTTAAACAAAGGAAAAGTTTTCAGTTGCAAACAGTGGTTCTGCTTTTGTAGCAAAGCAGCCAAGTTCCATTGTTGAGGAGATAAGCCAGCATGTGATTGATCTTGATTAAAATGGAATTCCTGGCTTTGGGAAAACAAAGGTACCTCTCTTAAGACTGCCCTCTCTAAGAACCTTTAGACCAGGGGTGTCCAACCTTGGCAACTTTAAGACTTGTGGACTTCAACTCCCAGAATTCCTCAGCCAGCTTTGGAGGAATTCTGGGAGTTGAAGTCCACAAGTCTTAAAGTTGCCAAGGTTGGACACCCCTGCTTTAGACAGACAGGTAAGGCTCCAGCACTGTTATAACCCTGATGGGATTAGAAGGCCTATTTTGGTAGCAGGAACATGTCTTGCATCCTGCAGGTGCCTGGGGCTGTTAATTTGCATATGCAAATAGGGGAGCAGGAAAGAGAGGGAGGAGGGAAGAGATTGCAATAGGAGGCGGGGTGGGGTGGGAGAAAGAGAGGCAGGGGAAGCTACAAATATTCTTTTTTATTCGGCGGTGGGGAGAATTTGCCGCTTTATTTCATTATTTCGGCATCTCGAGGCCTGCAATCGGCGAATGAAAAATTGAATGCTAGCAGGGAACGTTGTTGTATCGCGCTAAGATGGATTGGCAAACTATGGTTTAGTCGGGGATTGGGGGAGCGGAAATACGGATGCAATTTGGGAAACTGTTCCATTCATGCATCTGCCTGGGAGGCGAACCGGCCCCTGCATCCCTTCAGATCCATCCTATCCCGCTCTCTCTTAGCATGTTTTTTGCATTTCAAGGCCCCTCGCCTTCAGCATCGAGGATACGGCAATAGAGGCCCTGTTTGTTTTGGCCACTTTATCCGACACCGAAAGCTGCACAACGGCCAGTAAACCAACCTGCCTTGAGCAAAGCCAAAACAGGTAATCTTACTTGCAGGCCAGGTTTTCTTCTAAAACACTCCATTTTAGGTAAAGGGGCCTTATCTCTCCCTCCCTGGTATGGAGAGTGGAGGGAAAAAAGTCAAGTTCTTGGAACGAACTTCCTATTAAAAAATATTTTTGTCCTCATCCGAAAAATATCCCAAGCAGCAATATGTGTATTCCAGGGTCTGCAGGCAGCCAAGTCAGGCCTTTGGCAGGTCTGTCTACATGCCAGAGCAGAAGCCAGACTGAGAAAAAGTCCCTCGCGGTGACCTTGGGGGCAAATTACCTTTTTCATCCAGTCAAACGCAGTTACAAACAATCGTAATAATTTAAACTGCCCCTCACAACGTTCAACAACGATGTGACTGAAAGCCACAGAAGACCCTTAAATAAGCAAGGGGAGTTTGCACGTAAGGAAACAGCCAGCAGCTTGTTTAGCAAAGTAACTGAGAGGTTGTAATCCATTTCTGTTGTTGTCTTTACAAATGTCTTTACAAATCTCTTCCCTACTTAAAACTGTCCGATCCTGCCAACATCTTGCCCAAATACGGTGCGTGCAATGCATCTATAGGGCCTCCACTCGGCAGAAAGAAGATAATCTTAGGACAGGCCCCAAGGAGCCCTTAGAGGCCCCTCCAAGACAAAGCTCCAGGGTGAAGCGTCTAAAACCAGGCACCGGAAGGGAAAATCACAACACAAATCCATCTGCCTGGTGTTTTTTAGGGGCCCTGCTGCCAGAGGGAGAAGGAATCAACACATCACCAGTTGCAGGAGAAACGCGTCCACAGCTCCCTCGGAGGGCTCTTCCACAGGAGAGGAACAAACACCTGGTCTCAACTATGATAAGGTAAACAAGGAATCCCTGCTGGTGGAAGGAGAGAGGAGAATCGAATTGCCTTAGTGAATTCGATCCGGTAGCTCTCTCTAATCCTAGCGAATTGGCTGAAAACGGTTGGGAAAGAGAGCGAGTGGCAAAGAACGGAGTTTGGCCCGGCCTTCCGGTAACGAAAAATCACCCCGAGATTCAGTGCGATCCAGTTCTTTGATCCCACTTGGTTACCGCTACATGCAATTCCTAGGTTTGGCTCCAGGTCCCAGCGATGATTCCTTTATTTTTATTTTCCAGTTTCATTCCTTCTTTTTCGGAGCGGTTTCCCCTAACGAGCAAAGCCATGCCAATTTGCTTCACAATTTGGCAACGGTGAGCGACGCAGAAGAGGATGGCGCCCACGGGCCGCGCTCTCCTACGTTTTAGCCCCGGGATGTTCCTGTTGGTGAAGCAGGCAAGCAGCTCAGTTTGGCCTGCAGAGAAATGCCATCTTTGCTTATTTTAGGCGTTCCGAGTTACCCAAATGGACGCTCCTGCTTCTTATTTTACCAACTGTTTTCTGCCAAATGTTGTTTTGCCTTCAACCTGTGGATATTGTCGTAACTTTGTTCAAAATCCTTTAGTTAGTTGGATGGGATTACTAAATAAACAAACCAACCCCAGGGGGGTGTATCATATTCAGAGGCCTTCCTTCAGTCTGGGAAAACTTGCGAGAGATCCGTTTAGGAGCGGGTTGTTTGTTTTTTTTTCTTCCAAAAACCAGAGTTAGTATATTACAATCAACTTTAAAAGCACCGTAGGATCCTGTATCTCTCGTACCTCAGCAACCAGATGGAAAGTTTTGGAAGCGCGTTCAGCCATTCGGTCGTCAAGATGCACCCGGCAGTTTTAGCCTTTCTCAAGCCGGCAGTTACCCAGGGCAACCTAACAAAAGGCAATTAATCACACCCTATTGATGCTGCCAGGGCTCCTTCTTTAAGAAGAATGAGAAGGGAGGCTGCTCTTGAAAGCAAACTGAAACCAGGAAGAGAAAATGGAGAACAATTTCTCTAGCAGCAGAGCGCTTATTAAACGCACCCCAAACATCCATAAAATGCTTTTTTTGGGGGTGGGGGAGAAAGACATATGTTCCTTTGCTGCTTCCACTGAATTCCTCATTGTACACAGATTTTTCAAGATTTTAATTTTAGTGCATCCCTGTTGCTGAGGACATGACCTGCCAGGAACCACCGGCTAAACATTTGTGCAACAAGCATATATTGTACGAAAGATCAATATGTCCCATTTATATTGCCCGTTTCAACAATGCAACACTTTTTAGGAATTTTGCTTAGTGAAAGAAAATTAAAAGGCAGACATGCTATATATGATTGGAATAGATCTTTCTTGGCTTTTAGAGGGGCCGTTTTGAGGCCTGATGATCTAAATTTCCCAACCTTGGCAGGTTGAAGATGTGCGGACTTCGACTCCCAGAATCCCCCTCCCAATTCTGGGAGTTCAAGTCCAAACATTTTCAAGCTGTCATAGTTTGGAAGCACTGATCGAAATAGAGGGGTGTGGAAAGACAACAACACAACCACAACCTTGTCTCGACAGACACAATTCAAGGAAGCCCCCCGTATATTGTATAAATACTATATTTATTAAATATCTTTACAGTTCATTTAAATGTATTTACAGATAACTATTCTCGCACAAATTATACTCCAGACATTCAATTCACATAATTAAAATTTCCTTTTTAAAAAAAAAAAAAAAAGGTAAGTTACAGGTCACGATAGTCTCATTTAACAAGAAAAAATGGCATCCTCATTAGATCAGCTACCCTCGTCAGGAGAAGGAAATTAATAATTAAAAAAAAATTAAAAATGCAAAAACCCAGGGGGTCTGGATCGCGTCTGCTTTCCCCGCGGTGGGAAAAGCCATTCCCACGATTTCTGATCTCCGCTTCCTCGTGGACGGGTTTTTTTTACCTCCTTTTTTTAAAATCCCTCTCCCCTTCCAGTCCCAGATTCCAAGTTGCTTTCTTTTTTTCCCCACTTGATCTTTGCAACAGAGATCGGGTGGGGAACCCAGCTCTGGATCGCACGGCCGCCACCAAAGGAAACGGAGCCCAAGATGCGAGCCCCCACCCTACCTCGTTGCACCTGAAACCGCAATGGCGGGCATTTTCAGAAGGCCGACCCCTGCTCCCATGAACCAGAGGGGTCTCTCACACATGCCCTCCCCCAAAAAGAAGGTTGGGGTCTATCTCTCCTCCATCCAGGTATCCCCAATTTTAAAGAAAGGAAAATGGAACGTGCCAATTCCTAACCCCAGTTGGCCGCCCCAAGTAAGAAGCAGCCCCGGCTTGGAGGGTCAGGCGTGAAGATCACTCGCTTTTTCCTTTCCTTTGTGGGGGTTTTTTTCTTCCTTCTTCTTTTCCTTTTTTGTAAAAAAATAAAACTCTTGTGCGCAGACAGCTTTTAAGTTCCCAAGGAAGAAATCAGGGTCTGTTGGGATTGAAGGCTCATCTTAAAACGGGGGGAAGGAAGGTGGGGGGGGGGGGAGCTCAAAGAATGGAAAGAAATTTTTAGCGCAGTGTATGCTTTTAAAAACAGATGGCCGGGAAAGCTATAAACTCCACGGGGGGCCTTGGTGTCCCAAAGGGGGGGAAGGGTGGGGGGGGGGGCAAGTTTTAAATATTCAATTTGACCATGGCTTGAAAACCAATTTTTTTTAAAAAAAAATGGTCCTAAGGAACAAATAAATGGCTTTACGGATACCGCGAAGAGTAGAAATTGCTTTAAAGGAAACAAAACCAAGGATAAGCCCCCCAAGGCGTAGGAATCCCATTGCTATGTCTAAAGTAGAGTGGCTCCACCTTGGCAAGCTTTTTAAGAAGGGTGGACTTCAACTCCCAGAATTCCTCACAGCTGGCAGGGGGATTCTGGGAGTCGCAGTCCAACCTTCTTAAAAAGCTGCCCGGGTCGAGCAACGGTGTTTTAAAGCACCTTCCCCCTTCCTAGTCAGCCAACAATTGCAGAAAGGCTAAAGAAGACGGCAGCGAGAATATAACCCCTGCTTGATGGCCTCTAGGAGACCCAGGACAATGGGAAAAACGGTGGGGAGAGACAGTAGCTCCTCAGGGTTTTGCTCCAAATAAGAGATGGCACCAGCAAAATGCAAATTCCCAATTAAGAGCTTACCTGCCCCTCCAACGAAGCGGGAAAGGGGTTGCATAAAGACCTACTGATATACAATTTCTAGCAGAAGGTATTTAGGTCCAGCTGGTTCAGGTTAGGATGAGGGGAAGGGGGGTTGAAATGGTTTGTACAACGTTATAATGGGCCGTGTTTTTTTTTTTAACTATTATGCCATTTTCATCCATTCACTGTATGCCACCCTGTATCCGTAACCCCCCAAACCGATCAGTTTTGTCAAGCTACGTTGTTAAGGCAATCTGGACAAAAGGAAAAAAAAAGGTGATTTAAAAGAAACCTGGAAAAGTTGGCTTGGAACAGCTTCTAAAAAATGAGTTATTATTATTATTTTTTGCCCCTTATCGTCGCAAATGAAATGCCTGTTAGAAGCAGGATGCATTGAAACGAGCCACATGTACACGGTACATGTTAAATTATAAATAAAAGCCGGAGACAATTATGCAAATGTACAGTACAACCACCAAAAAAAATAATATTTAAAACAGGCTGAGGTAACCTCAAACGTACAGTTTTAACAGAATAAACCTGGCAGTAAAAAAAACCCCTTTTTTGTGAGTTTTTTTTTGTTTTGTTTTTTTAAAAAAAGGACGGTTGTTTTTACTCGCCGAGATTATCAACTAAACATCAATGTGACCCAACTTGCTGTATAAAACATGGCTTTTTGTTGCAAAGGACTTCTGTTTCTCCTGCAGGCAAGAACAACAACCAAAAAAAAAAAAAACACACATTATGAAAAACTGACCGAGATTTTTATACATACCTCTAGGCGTTATGTATAAATAAAAACAGCTGTTTTTTGTTTCTTTAACACAAGCTTAGAAAAACGGGCTAGGGGAACTTATAGCTACTGAGAAAATCGAACTGAGTGTGTGTCGATGCGGAAAAAAAAAATAACAATACAATTCTACGATATTGCCAATTAGCAATTAGAGCCCTGTAAACATGGACTTTCTCGAGGACCCAAACTCACCACCCAAATACAAAGGCTGCCCAGTCGGGTTTTGCTCGCGCAGCGTGACGGCTGCTGTTGGAACCCCAACTCAGAACCGGGGTTCAACCTCCCTCGACGCTTCTCTGCAACTGAAGAGAGTCAGGCGATGACCTGGCAGAAAAACTCGAGCTACGAAAGGGCCCCCCGTGGCCATGCCAGGTATAATAACGGTTTAGCACCTTCACAAACTCTCTCTCTCTCTCTCGCACATGCGCACCACAATTCAAGACGAGTTGTGCGTTCCAAATTGAGTAACAAAAGCTCCTGGCTAACATCACACAGACCCAATATTTTTCAACCTGGGTGACTTGAAGATGGGCGGACTACAACTCCCAGAATCCCCACCCACCCAGCACAACTTTCAAGTCACCCAGGTCAAAATGTATCGAGCGCTGCACTTGGAAAGCCTATGGAGAATTCAGTGGCAAACGCAAGTTTTCCAACATGTTAAGGACGCGTTGACCTGCCGCTGTTGAGAAATGGGGCTTTTTCCAGCAATACCTTTCTCAGGACCTCACGGAGGTTCTGCTTGCCGATTTTGGAACGAACAAAAAAAAGGCCCCTTCCCCAGAATTAGTTTGAACACTACGCAGAGCCAATTTGACATTCTTGTTTGCTCGCCTTTTCTTCAGAGCCATAATAAGTAAAGGTTATTCCCTCTTCAGCCCCCTTTCCCCCACCCCGCTTTCTACGCGATAACTCTCGAGTCAGTTTTGAAAGACAGGCTTCAAGTATTGAAAATTCTTCATTTCTTGCTTGGAGGTGTCCCCAGGTGTCCTCCAGCTGAGGTCTTTGGGCCAGGGGTCTTGACTGCATCTTGAAACAGGCAACGGGCCTAAGGTGTGATTAGCCACTGAGGTCAGATGCAGAGAAAGAGAGAGACTTCCTGCCCGCAGGAAAATAAGTGCGTGTGAAGCTGAGAACAGCTGGAGACATACCAGTCTTTAAAAGCAGGGTGTCACAGCTGGTCAGTCTGTGTATTCAGCTACTATAGAGAGAAGAACAGTGATGTCATCGGGTTTCCCACCTAAAAAGCAAGGCGTGGAGAAGTTTTTAAAGTATTATAAAAGGATATTGAGACTCTGAAAAGAGCAACGAAGAGGCTACAACATACGAAGGACGGTTGCAGGAATTGGGCCTGGCTGGTCTAGTGAAAAGAAGGTCATGGCATGACATGACAGCAGTGGGTGGAAACCAATCAAGGCGAGAACCAACCAAGAACTAAGGAGAAAGTAGCACAGGAGCTACCAACTTCTCTCAGTTCTGCACACTTCTGCAAGCTTAATTCTAGCCCACGTGGCCTTGTGGAGGAGCCCTTGGAAGAAACCCAACCCTGCAGGAGCCTCGACTCCTGGCTGCTCCCGTCGCTCTTACCTCGTACATTCAGTCCATTGTCACATGCGAACTGTGCAAAGGGAGACATATAGTTTGGATCGTAGGCCAGCTCGTGGGCTTGCTCAGCGATGCTGCTGGCCGTCTGCTGGATGCTTTCGTAATTTGAGTTCTGGGTGGAAGGAGGGGGGGAGAGGACTTCAACGGGCTTGTCTATTTCACCTGTCAACAAGCATGCAGTACAACAGGACCGCTAACACAAAGGGATTGCCTTTTCCTGCAAGGCGGGTCCACCTTGGGGAAGTCAAAAGGCTAAACAAACCACGGACAAATCCCGGCTCCTTCTACGGCGGCCAATTTGAGTGGATCCTGCAATCCCGCAAAGCAGATTTTTAAGCTCTCCCATAGCAGCTGGCCTGCTTTAGGAATTACAGGGGATGCCCGGAGAGTAGATTAAAAGATAAACCTGCCCTCAACTTTTAAACTTTTACTCGGCTTCTCCGGATTTGTACCTTTGAACCCCGAGGAGAAGAAGTTCAGAAGGTCACAGACTCACGAAGCAGAGAGGAGCGGGGAATTTCGCCAAACCCACCGAGATCTGGTTGCACCCGGCCATTTAACGCCGAGGCAACAGGGGGAAAAGTTATCTTGTGCGTTTTTAATTTCTCCATGGTGGGACTCACTGCAGCCGAGGTCTCCAAGCTCGGCCGCCTTAAGACTGGTGGGATTCTCCAGCCAGCATAGCTTAACTCTCTTGCAATCCCTTCCTCTGCAATCTCTCTCCACTTTAGGAGAGTAAGACAGAGAGAGAGAAAGCAGGCGTGGCTGGCTGGGGAATTCTAGGAGTTGGAAGTCCCCAAGTCTTCAAGGGGCCAAGGTCGGGGGCCTCTTCCCTGCGAGGTCGTCTCCTCTTACTTTTAGTTTCTTCAGCTCCTGGAGGATCATGTAGTCGGGCATGTTGTCAAAGAGCCCATCCGTGGCCGTCAGGATGATGTCCCCCAGCTGAACATCGAAGGTGGTGCTGTCAGCAGCATCCGGGCTGAGAAAACATCGAGGAAGGAGAGAGAGAGAGAGAGAAAAGGTTGAAAGGCTCGGGGGTGTGTGTGTGTGTGTGTTTGTTTCATGCTTAAGCTGTACAAGAAACGGCGGTTCATTCTGCGCCGGCCAGATCCTGCAGCCAGCACCCTCCAGGTTCCCTCCGTCTAATCCCAGGGCTGCTTTTTCAGGAGGCGACAGGACTTCCTTATTTTTTGTTTGTCTTTGAAGACGTTTCGCTTCTCACCCAAGAAGCTTCTCCAGCTCTGACTGGTTGGTGGGGAAGGGAAGGATTTATACTCCTGGCAGACAGGTGGTCGTTTGCATCCTTTTGGAGAGCCGTTGAGGCCACCAGAGGACTCAGGCTGGTTTGAAAGAGGGGTCAGAGGCCACCTACATCCAAATTGAACATCCCTCTCTCAATGGGGGGAGGGGGGGGAAGAGATATGATGTCATCTATCTCCAGTCTTCAACACGGTCCTTTCAGCGGTTCCAAGAAGGCTCCACACCCCCATTGGCACCACTCAGGTGACCCTGAGGACACAGAGAAACCTCCAAGTGGCCTCAACGCCTCTCTAAAAGGATGCAAATGATCAGCTGTCTGCAAGGAGTATAAATGTCTATGGAGATTCTCAGCTTTTTTTCAAGGGGTTACTGGACCTTCTGGGCTTTTCTTTGAAGACATTATGCTTCTCATCCAGGAAGCATCATCAGCTCTGACTTAATAGTGGGGAAAGGAAGCATCGAGACTCCTTGCAGACAGCTGGACATTTGAAAAAGCATCTTTAGGACAGGCATGGCCTGCATGACTGAGAATTTCGATCGACGTCTCCAGCCTAATCCACACAGAACCCGGGGCTTTTCTGAATGGCCTTAAGACGAGCGCGAAAGGGATGCTTGGCTGAGCCACTGAGGGAGGTTGGAGGCACCCAGGGCCAAGGAAGGTGCCTTGCCCAGCTCAACACTTCCCAGAGACCCCCTAGGAGGGTCCCCAAAAGGAATCCAAACACATCATCGCTGCAATTTCCCCCCTCTCTTGCTCTGGTTCTTTGCAGGACGCCTGTGGCCTTTGCCACCGGGAGCTCCAGTCGGACAAAATGTGCTTTTCCCTGTCAGAGCTTGGGGTTCTGCCAAGTGGGAGTTGATGAGGCATCCAGCACGGCTGGAAACTTCAAGGGAGATGAAATACAAGCGGCAGTCATGTGCCTCCCTGTTCTGGCTGTCAGGAGGGGCTGCCTCACTGCAGGAATATGCCAGCAGCAGCAGCAGCGGCAGAGCCTTTTCCAAAATAGGAGGAGGAGGAGGAGGAGGAGGAGGAGGAGGAGGAGGAGGAGGAGGAGAGGAAGAGGAAGAAGAAGGGGAGGGGGAAGAGGAAAAGGAGGGGGAGGGGGGAAGAGGAGGAAGAGAAGAGGAGGAGGAGGAGGAAGAGGAAGAGGAAGAGGAAGAGGAAGAGGAAGAAGAAGAAGAAGAAGAAGAAGAAGAAGAAGAAGAAGAAGAAGA
>NW_020771317.1:0-14335 GCF_900518735.1 Pseudonaja textilis | reverse complement strand
TCCTTCCTTCCTTCCTTCCTTCCTTCCTTCCTTCCTTCCCTCCCTCGCTTCCCTTCCCTTCCCTCCCCTCCCTCCTTCCCTCCTGAATAACAAGGTTGGAAGGGACCTTGCAGGCCTCCTAGACTAGTCCAACCCCCTGACCCTCTACCATTTCAGACAAATGGCTGTCCAATCTCTTCTTGAAACCCTCCAATGGTGGGGCATCCCTAACTTCTGAAGGCAGAGTGTTAGTTGCTCTCCATGTCAGGAAATTTCTCCTTGCTTCCACATTGGATTAGATCAGGATTCTGGGAGTTGAAGTCCACAAGTTGCCAAGTTTGGAGACCTCTGGATTGGACAGACTCTCCTGCTAAGTGCTGAATAATAGGCAGTGCCTTCTGCTCAGCGGCGGGATTCACATTTTTTAACAACCGGTTCTGTGGGAGGTTGCTTAGTTGGTGGGCATGGCTTGGTGGCCATGTTATTGGCTGGCGTGGCCAACTCAATATCACTCACATCGAGGCACGAATCTCCTCCCCTGGCCTCTCATGACTGTGGGGATGCTGCAAGAGTTGTAAGTGTGAAAAATGGTCATAAGTCACTTTTTTCAGTGCCATTGTAACTTTGAATGGTCACTCCACATAAGCAAAGTACCAGCAAAGGAGGCGAAAAAACTCCAGAGAAGTTCCTGAGACAGGAAGTCTAGTCCTGCCAAGAACATAATAAGGGTTAACAGAGAGGCAGTTTCTGTAAGCAACACCAGAATGTTTCCTTCCTGCCTTCCTTACAGGATTAGGCCAGTAATTTCCTCTAACAACTGGTTCTCTGAACTGCTTAGAATGTTAACAACCAGTTCTAGCAAATAGAATCTAGAATCCCATCCCTGCTTCTACTGCGTTGATAGTCCCGACATGTTTTGTAGTCTTCAGGAGTGCATGCAAGACTTGTGGGGGGGGGATGTTTGTGTGTTGTGGGGGGAGGGTTTCCACTGCTGTGGTTTTTGTCAAACCCCCACGGCCTCCAGATAAGACTTCCTCTGCAGTGACATCCATTGCCCAAAGCTGCAGCTAAATAGGTTTGTCACGCTTGGTTGCGCTGGGCTGCCCTACCCCGTCCCTTGCAACCCGGTTTCCTCCGAGTGAGACCTTCTCAGAGGCCAGGGAAGGAGCTTAACGAAAAGCACCTGTTTAGAGGTTGCTTCAACAGCTGCTGGCAGCATTGGGTGACTCCCTGGCTCATCTGGGTCGTGAGAAACGCTTTCAACCATCTTGAGAATTGCCACTGTTGTTGATTCTAGATGATCCTGTTTACCAGGATTCGGCTTTGCAACATTTTAGGGCAGGGATGGGGAATTATGGCCCTTTTATGACTGGAGGACTTCCACTCCCAGAACAAGCAGTCCTGTCTTAAGTTACGACCTGTAATAGAGCCGGCTATACTGTGACACTCCTTCAACTGTTTGGAAGACTGCTATTGTGTCAACTTAGCTGCCTTTTCCTTAAGGTAAATATATTCACTTTTTAAAATTGTTTTTCATAAGATTTAGCCTCCAAACCCCTCATGTGTTCCATTAGGCAAGAAAAACCAAAAGTACCCATATAGACTGGGTGAAACCAGGCTCAATAGCAGTAACTGTGAGAGGGATCTTGGAGTCTTAGTGGACAACCAGCTAAATAGGAGCCAGCCGTGTGCAGCAGCAGCCAAAAAAATCAACACAATCCTCAGTTGCATTAACAGAGGGATACAATCGAGATCAAGTGAGGTACTAATACCACTCTATAAAGCCTTAGTAAGGCCACACCTTGAGTATCGCACCCAGTTTTGGTCACCACGTTATAAAAAAGATGTTGAGACTCTAGAAAAAGTACAGAGAAGAACAACCAGGATGATTAGGAGACTGGAGACTAAAACATATGATGAACGGTTGCAGGAATTGAGCCTGGTTAGTCTACGGAAGAGAAGGACCAGGGGAGGCATGATAGCAGTCTTGCAATATCTAAGGGGCTACCACAGAGAGGAGGGGTCAAGCTATTTTCCAAAGCACCTGAAGGCCAGACAAGGAACAATGGATGGAAACTGAACAAGGAGGGATGCAACCTGGAAATAAGGAGGAATTTTCTGACAGAACAATCAACCCATGGAATAGAAGTTGCCTTTGGAAGTTGTGATAGTTTCATTACTGGAGGCTTTCAAGAAGATATTGGACTGCCATTTGTCAGAAATGGTGCAGGAACTCCTGCTTGGGTTGAGGGGTTGGACTAGATGACCTACAAGGTCCCTTCCAACTCTGTTAATCTGTTAAATCCTGTTAAATCCTTCCTGTCATCATCATAACTTGACAGTTGTAAATTTGGACCGTCACGTGACTGACCCAATGTTACATTTTAAAAAAAATTTGAGGTTGTCATTAAATGAACACGGTTAAACAAGCCAATTCACTGCTCGGCTGTTTGACAGCGTGGTAGTAGCTGCGAATTTGGCTTTTTCGATTCCTTACTGTAGACCCCCCTGTTGCACGATCCTCTTCCGGAAAATCCCTTGGAGTTTTGGGATGTTCTTCAATTCAAGAATTTTGAGGGTGGGGTGGCATGGGATGGGGGGCGGGCGGATGCGTGGCCCAGATGTATATGGTTTTATTTCTAGGAGCAGAGAGTTGATGGTCCCGCTTCGTCAGGCACGGCTGAGAAATCTCCCTCTGCCCTCCAGTCCGCCATATTCAATTTATTTCCCAAGCTGTCGCTTTGCCTCCCATCTGTTTGTGCTGGAGGCAGATGTGGAGAGGTTGCACCAGCGCTGTGAACCAGGTGCCTGGGTGACCTTTGACACCCTCTCCTCTTAAACACTTCCTCTGAAAAGACTTGATGAGGGGTATACAAAGTTAGCACCCACCCCTCTCCTAGAAGAATGAAATATTTTGAGAAATATTTAAAAAGGCAGAATATTACAACCAAGAATGTTCTTTCTGTGCCAACTCAGGAGGCTCAAACTGCCCAAGGAGCTGCTCATCCAGTTCTACAGAGGAACTTTTGAGTCTGTCATCTGCACCTCTATAACTATCTGGATTGGCTCTGCATCCCAACAGGACGGACACAGACTTCAGAGGATAATTAGGACTGCAGAAAAACCAATTACTACCCACCTGCGTTCCATCGAGCACCTGTATCTTGCACGAGTCAAACAGAGGGCCGTGAAAATATCTACAGACCCCTCACATCCCAGATATAAACTGTTTCAACTCCTTCCCTCAAAACGACGCTATAGAGCCCTGCATACCAGAACAACTAGACACAAGAACAGGTTTTTTCCCCCAACGCCATCATTCTGCTAAACAAATATTTCCCTCAACACTATCCAACTATTCACCAAGTCTGCACTACTATTACTGTTAATCTTCTCATCACTCCTTATCACCCATCCCCTCCCACCTGTGAATGTATGACTGTAACTTTGTCGCTTGTATCCTTACGATTTATATTGACTGCTTCCTAGTATGATTTGATGGCTTATTGTACCCTATGACTATCATTAAGTGTTGCACCTGATGATTCTTGACTCTTGACGAACGTCTCTTTTCTTTTATGGACACTGAGAGCATTTGCACCAGGACAAATTCCTTGTGTGTCCAATCACACATGGCCAATAAAGAATTCTATTCTATTCTATTATCTTTCCCTTGGAAAGCAGCCCACACCTTTCTAATAGCCCCAGCAGGACTGGACCAGCTTATCTACAAGGCAAAAGACCTTCAGTTCCAGGGTGATGGGATTAAGTCATTGCCCTTCAGGACATAATAGGACATAACTTAGCAGAAGGTACAGAACTCCCTGCATTGCACAATCTCCTAAGGACATTGCATCACTCAGCAAACTTCAACCAAACCTGGGAGCTCAGACGAACATGACCCCATAGGAATCTGACAACAGCCAGTAGAATACATGTTCTTGCATAGGAACAGGAAGCTCAAGTGCGATGTCCAAGAGAAGGAATAAAAGCCCACCCCGCTCTCAACTCCACGTAGCCAGCTGCCCAGAAGTATCTGCTTGGTGGTTGTGCTTCACCATTAAACCCTCTTTCCAATCAGCCTCTATGTTTCCAGTGCGTTTCTCCTGGCTTGGAACTGAGCCAGATGGAAAGTTCTTCCAACACGGGTTTACTGGCCCAGTGGACATTTTTTATTCAGACCAATTTCCCTGCCTGCGGAGCTTGCAAGGACCAGGCAATTGAGCAACATGCTACTTGGTCGCCACCGGACCCTAGTGGTGCCCGCTAGGCCCTTAATTCTTTCCAAAAGTGCCTTAGCCCCAAAGAGGGCATTTCCACCCCCTGCCTAATTTATACTCTTGTCATCTTAACCCCTCCCAGCAGAACCTTTGGAGGTTAATGTAATTGGAAGTGGCAGCTTCTGGTTCCTTGGCTCGGGTTTCTTGCTGGATCCCAAGGTTGCATTTGCTTTTTATCGGCTCTCATTCAAAACATCTGTGCAAGGAGTGACACTGTCATTGCTCGAGGCCTCCTCAACTTTCCCATAATACCCTGGGACCTAATTAGCAGTGCTGATGGGGACTATTTTAGCCCCACTCGTTGCTTTCGAGGAACCTGCCTTAAAGACATAGAAACATAGAAACCAAAGGAAAAGAGATCCAAGTAGCCAGTAGGTCTGACTTAAAATGTTCAGGACCTGTCCTTAAGCCCAGGAGAAAAACTCTGCAAGATCCAAACTGGTCCAAAGATTGGAGGTTTAGTTTTCCAAGCTTTCTGACTTGTGCTGGAGCTCATCCTTGGGGGAACTTCCCTCTACCCGAATGTGTGCTTTGGGCTAGTCTATGCCTAGTAGTATCGACGTGGTGCCTCGTTGTGTATGGCTTTCTAGTTGTTGACTCGGGTGTTGACAGCCAGCTATTAACTCGTTGGCTGTTGTTGCCTTGTGCTGCTAAGTCCTTGGCTCCTAAGAACCTGATAAGCTGGTGGTAAGTCAGCACTCCTGTTGACTGATAAGGGGCCTGTTTCCCAGGCTTCAATCATTTCCCTGGCTGTTTTTGTGCCTGCTCTCCCAACAATCTTAAGTAGCTGTGAAATTGAATGTATGTCCTTGTTCACTGCAGCGTAAAGCTACCAACAACTTTGGATCTCCTCATCTGACCACTTGCAATCTGGTAACATATTGCATAGAATAGCCCAAAGCACACATTTTGCTAGAGAAAAGTTCCCCGCAGATTGGGGTTCCAGCACGAGTCCGAAAGCTCAGAAGCGCCAGGGCAGGACACTGGCTTTATTAAGAGCCGTGGCGGTGCAGTGGTTAGAGTGCAGTACTGCAGGGCTACTTCTGCTGACTGCTGGCTGACTGAAATTTGGCAGTTTGAATCCCCACGAGGCCCAAGGTTGACTCAGCCTTCCATCTTTCTGAGGTGGGTCAAATGAGGACCGAGATTGTTGGAAGCAACAGGATGATTCTGTAAACCGCTTAGGGCTGTGAAAGCACTGGGAAGTGGTAGATAAATCTAAGTGCTATTTCTATTCTCCCACAAGTGTTTTTCAAACGAGGAGGGAGGATTTGATATGTCCATTCTGCAGCCACAGATGTGAATTGCTGTGCAGTGAGACAGGATGGACTTTTCAGCATTCCCATGACCACAGGGGATTGTGGGAGAGCGTCTGTATGGAGGGGAGTGGATTGGTACATCAGAATAACAGAATTGGAAGGGACCTTGGAGGTCTTCTAGTCCAACCCCTTGCTCAGGCAGGAAACCCTATGCCATTCTCGACAAATAGTTGTCCAATTTCTTCTTAAAAACCTCCAGTGACGGAGCACTCACAACTTCCGAAGGGGAGCCATTCCACTCGTTGATTGTTCTCACCGTTTAGGAAATTTCTCCTTAGTTCGAAGTTGCTTCTCTCCTAATTTAGTTTCCACCCATTGTTCCTTGTGTTGCCCTCAGGTGTTTTGGAGAATAGTTTGATCCCTCTCTTCTCTGTGGCAGCCCCTCAGACATTGAAACACTGCTCTCATGTAGTCCTTTTCACGAGATTAGCCATACCAAATGCTGCTGCTTGCTTTCAGGGTCTTGCTGCATCCACAGCTGAGTAATTACATAGTTTGGAAATGACCATGTTAAGATTAATTTTGAGTCATGCCCAGATTAGACAGATTAAAATGCTTCGTGCAAAGGAGAACCGAATGGCCTCCGTCCCCTCCCTTCCCCGGATGTTTGTGTGTTCCAAGCAGGCTGTTGGGTTTTCTGGGAAGAAAGAGTTTTTTTGAATCTCATCCCTTTTTCTCTCCAGCACGCCGGATGCTATGAGGGTGATTACTGAAAACTGTTAAACTGCCCAGAAGCAAAATTGTAAGAATCGAGGGAGAATTAGTTCTCCGGAAGCTGCTATTTGCTGGTTATGAAATTTCAGATTGAAAAAAGGCAGGAAAAAAAATCTTTGATCCTCCAGAAGATAATTCCAAGTCTCTGCGTGAATTATTCTGGAGACAAAACCTTTTCTTCTTCTGGTCCACAGACCTGGCTTTTACAGTAGCGTAAAATCGAGATGGTCCATGGTTCACACCTTCTGCTTTTGAGTTTTCATTTTACCTGTGCTGGACAGGAGGAAAAAAAAGTCCCTTTAAGGTGGGAGAGGAGATTGGGAGTGGTCGGGTGGGTTTATCCAGGTTTCTTTTTCACAGGCTTTTTGTCATACCTTTTTGGAACAGAATCCACAAACGTTGTCGCCCACCAGATTTGATAGTGTCCATTTTACTTTACCCGCTTGCATCTCGCACCCGTTGCTCCTTCCTTATAAACGAGACTTCCTTGTCTCCTCTCCAGCAAAATGAGGCTTGCTGCCATCTTTCACAATAAGCATTTCTCAAAACATTGCATGTCACTGTTGGGTTGTCAGCTCGCAGTCAGATCAATCTGCAGTTAAGCCTTCAATTGTGTGCAGCTTCACAGCTTTTTTTCAGGAGGAGTTTGGTAGCACCTTTTGTGACAAATCTCACTCCATCAAGAGCATGGAGAGGCTCCACTATCGTGGGATGGAGAGGGGAGGATGGAGGGGGTTGACACATGGGACAGACTCCCTTTCGCAGATGGGTGGGTGTAGATAGATAATTCATAAAAGTAACCTTCTGGCTTAACAATTGCTGTGCGTTGAAAAACCATGCAGTAGTGGCACAGTGGTTAAAGTATAGTATTGCAGACTGACTCTGCCCACAATTCAATACTGACTAGCTCAAGGTTGACTCAGCCTTCCATCCTTCCTAGGTTGGTAAAACAAGGACCCAGATTGTTGGGGGCAAGAGGCTGACTCTGAAAACTGCTTAGAGAGGGCTGTGAAGCATCATGAAGTGGTAAATAAGTCTACTGTTAAGTGCTGTTGCTATCACATTGGTTGAGATCTCTGGACATAACGGCTTTTTAACACATTGCCATCATTTTGCTAAACAAATAATTCCCTCAACACTGTCCAACTATTTACAAAGTCTGCACTACTATCACTATTTATCTTCTCATCACTCCTTATCACCCATCCCCTCCCACTTGTGACTATGACTGTAACTTTGTCGCTTGTATCCTTACTATTTATATTAACTGTTTCCTAGTGTGATTTGATTGCTTGTTGTACCCTATGACTATCGTTAAGTGTTGTACCTGATGATTCTTGATGAATCTTTTCTGTTATGTACACTGAGAGCATTTGCACCAAGACAAATTCCTTGTGTGTCCAGTCACACTTGGTCAATAAAGAATTGCAGACATTTTCTATTCTATTCTATTCTATTCTATTCTATGCTATGCTATGCTACGCTACGCTACTCTATTCTATTCTTATTGTACCCTATGACTATCATTAAGTGTTGTACCTGATTATTCTTGACTCTTGATGAACGGATCTTTTCTTTTATGTACACTAAGAGCATTTGCACCATGACAAATTCCTTCTGTGTCCAGTCACACTTGGCCAATAAAGAATTGCAGACATATTCTATTCTATTCTATTCTATTCTATTCTATTCTATTCTATTCTATTCTATTCTATTCTATTCTATTCTATTCTACTCTAACTCTACTCTACTCTACTCTACTCTGTTTTATTCTTATTGTACCCTATGACTACCATTACGTGTTGTACCTGATGATTCTCGACTCTTGATGAATGTATCTTTTCTTTTATGTATGCTGAGAGTATTTACACCAAGACAAATTCCTTGTGTGTCCAATCACACTTGGCCAATAAAGAATTCTGTTCTGTTCTGTTATGACCAAAAGGTTTTTGATTTCTATTTTTGGATACGGTTATTAAGAGTACTGTAGACCAGCCCAAGGTGACATGGGCCACCACCTTACATTTTCCAGGACGGCCCTACGGGCCAGATCTGACCACATCTGACCTTGTGTTTGACACCCTTGCTCTAGATAGATGCATTTCTTTTGACATTTCTTTTATGAAAAAGAATGGCAGAGGTCTTCAAATCACAGATTTCAGGTTCTACCAGCAAGAGAAGATTGGGGAGACCGCATATAATCAAAATACAGGTCTCTTTAAAAGTGAAAAAAACTGCTTGTTTGGTACTTTAACTACAGACTCTGCCAGGCTGTCATTTGGAGATGGGAAACTGTCCACCAAAGAATGCAAAACAATAGCGGTATTGACGCCAAAGAAAAAGTGGACGGGCTTGTCTATTCTGATATGCCTTGGCCAATAGCCAAACTCCCTGTTGGTAGTTGTTGGTTGTTTCTGAATAAAAATAAAGGGGGAAATCTGGCTATGGTATTGGATCTTGAATAGCAATAGCACTTAGACTTATATGCCACTTCCCAGTGCTTTTATAGCCCTCTCTAAGCGATTTACAGAATCAACCATTTCCCCCAACAATCTGGGTCCTCATTTTACCGATCTCAGAAGGATGGAAGGCTGAGTCAACCTTGAGCCTGGTGAGATTCGAACTGCTGAATTGCAGGCAGCCTGCAGGCAGCAGAAGTAGCCCTGCTGTACTGCATTCTAACCACTGCACCCCATGGTGCAGCTGTATTGTCTGTGTTTGAGCATCTCTGGGAATATGGGTGCACCTTGGTTACTGACGTTGTGGAATACCCAGAAGGTCATTTATTGCTCCATTGACTCTTCCCATGTGCTAAACGTTTAGAGATGGCCAGGCTACAGAAAGAGCTGTTGCTAGTTCCAGTTTCCACCAAAGAGAAGCATGTTTCAGAAAGAAGAAGAAGAAGAAGAAGAAGAAGAAGAAGAAGAAGAAGAAGAAGAGGAGGAGGAGGAGGAGGAGGAGGAGGAGGAGGAGGAGGAGGAGGAGCTTGGAGATCTTTTAGACTAGCCCCCTGCCCAGGTTAGAAATCCTTAGACCTTTCTAGTCAAAGGGCTTCCAGTGATGGAACCTTCATGATACCAGATACAAAATGTGGTAGCTGATTGTTCCATGGTTAATAGCTGCAATAGTCAGAAAAATTCCTGCTTATTTGAGAGTTTGAATCTCTCTTTGAGAACTTTCAACCTGTTGATTCTTATTGTACCTTTGACCATTAGGAAGAATGATCCACCTCTCTTCCTATGACACTCCTTCAACTGTTTGGAAGGCTGCAATTAGGTCACCTTAGCTGCCTTTTCCTTAAGTTAAATATACTCAGTTTTTAAAATTGTTTTTCATAAGATTTAGCCTCCAAAAATCCCTCATCTGCTTCATTAGGCAAGAAAAACCAAAAGTACACATACAGACTGGGTGAAACTAGGCTTTGTAGAAGTCACTGTGATAGGGATCTTGGTGTCTTAGTGGACAACCAGCTAAATGTGAGCCAGCAGTGTGCAGCAGCAGCCAAAAAAACCAATGCAATCCTAAGTTGCATTAACAGAGGGATACAATCAAGATCAAGTGAGATACTAATACCACTCTATAAAGCCTTAGTAAGATCGCACCTAGAGTACTGCATCCAGTTTGGTCACCACACTATAAAAAAGATGTTGAGACTCTAGAAAAGGACAGAGAAGAGCAACCAGGATGATGAGGGGACTGGAGGCTAAAAGATACGATGAGCTATTGCAGGAACTGGGCCTGCCTAGTCTAGTGAACAGGGAGACAGCGTCCCAATATTTGAGGGGTTGCCACAAAGAGGAGGGTGTCAAACTATTTTCCAAAGCACCCGAAGGCCAGACAAGGAATAATGGATGGAAACTGAACAAGGAGAGATTCAGCCTGGAAATAAGAAGAAATTTTCTGACAGTGAGAACAATCAACCGATGGAACTGAAGTTGCCTTCAGAAGTCATGGGAGCTTCATCCCTGGAGGCTTTCAAGAAGAGACTGGACTGCCATCTCTCAGAAATGGTGTAGGGTCTCCTGTTGGGTGGGGGGTTGGACTAGATGACCTACAAGTTCCCTTCCAACTCTGTTAATCTGTATCTATTGCTCTTCTTCATTCTTTCATTTCCTCAGCACCCTGTTTGTATTGTAGCAACCAAAACTGGACACAGAGTTCCAAGTATGGACTTACCATGGCAGCCTATTGTGTGACTATCATGTCCCATGTTCTCAGCATTAAGTCTCTGTTGATGGAGCCCAAGATTGTTCTGGCTTTTTGGGTAGCTGCTGCAGACAGGGTTGCTTGTGCTTAAATTGTGGCTATGGAGAGACTTTGACCCTTTTCACTAGTAATAACCAAGGACCACCTATCAAAAACAAGGATAACAGAATAACATAGTTGGAAGGGACCTTGGAGGTCTTCTAGTCCAACCCCCTGCTCAGACAGGAGACTCTATACCATTCTGGACAAATAGCTGTCCAGTCTCTTTTTAAAAGCATCCAGTGTTTGGAGCATTCACAACTTCTGAAGGCAAACTGTTTGGCTGATTAGTTGTTCTCACTCATTAATTTCTCCTTAGTTCTTAGTTGGCGTGATAAGTTTCCATCTGTTACTTCTTGTCTTGTCCCCATGTTCTTTGGAGAATAGGCTGATCCCCTCTTCTGTGTGATAACCCCTCAAAACCTGGAAGACTGCAATCATGTCACCCCTAGACTTCTCTTCTTTAGACTAGACATACGTTGCTTGGTTAACTTTTGCAGGATCTTCCCATATAAAGAAGTGGCTTCCAATCTTCTAAGTACAATTACAAATTTACTTCTTACTCTGGTTGCAGCATAACTCTCTTTTTGCTATAATCTATTCTGTCCAATCAAAACCGTAAACCGTAAGTTCATTTTTTTCTCTCTTTCATCCCAAAAGTCTATATAGATTTCCTGTCAGCAATAAACATAGATATTAACTTTTTTTTCTGATTTAAAAAAAAAATCAATTTAGGAAGCCATCTCAGGAAGTCGCATTATCTTTACCAGCCATTCCTCTCTTGTTAGTAATGCTGAATTTCCCCAGTATTGTGCATATAATAGTCTCACTGCAGTTATCATCCATAAAAACCTAGTTCCATGACAACTTTTGCCTGTCTTCTGATATGCTGATAATCCCCACTGGCTTTGTGTCATCTGCAAATCTGATGAAGTGCCATTCTCTTCTCTCGTGTACTCCATTGTGAGTCATATGCTTCCCTCCTGTACGGAGCACTGATAAAAAGCTGAATGGACTCCGAGGTTGCTGAAATGGCCAGTGGGGTCATATCCTCTTCATCCTGTGATTTGGAGGATGAAAAAAAGATGGGTTGATTTGTTTCAGAAAACGTATGTTAAAGAAATAACTCCGGGCCACTAACAAGCAATGCACAGACAAAACTACATGATCAAACTTATATAAAAAGCATCCCACCACTGCTACTCCGCCCCTGTGGTGGCCTGTTGTCTGCTGGCCCCTCCAGCAACTGAAAGAGGGAAGAGGGGATGGAGCTGGCAGAGAAAGAGCCTGGGCCGTCCATCAGCCCTGAGATGGACAGCCAACAGGCCCCAGGTCTGGAGGTGGCTGATGAGGAAGAGGAGGAACAGCTGAGTCCAGTGCCTGACGCACGGATCCGCAGAAGGCAGAGGAGAGGAGAGGAGAGGAGAGCAGTGGAAACCTGTGGGCTGGTCCTTGGGACGGAAGAGCCACCGCTGCCAGCAAAGCCCCACCCTAGCTCTGGGGATAAAAGACGGGGCGGTGGGGGGAGGAGATGAGTAGATGTGGCAGACAGCTACTCATCTCCCTGCCGGACAGACGTGTTAGCCTGCATTGAGAGAGAAACTTTTTGCTGGCGCTCCTAAGAAAGGAATGATTGATTTAACTACAGAGGGTTTGTTGTGTTTGGGGACCTGGCTCAGAACAACCCCAATCCAAGCAAGACTTTGCATTCTTAGCTGCGTTGTTAAAGCCATACTTTGTGACACGAGGTGGGCCTGGTTGAGAGCAGAGGAGCTCCCAAGAAGGGGTTGGTTTTATTCTGTGAAGCCCCCTGCACTCCATTTCTAGGCTAATCTCTTGGTAGCATCTGTGAGCCCACCAGGAAAGCCCCAGTAGTCTTTCTACAGAGATAGACTGCCTTTGTATAGTGAGGTTCAGCACCCCATGCATTTTTATCGTTATCTCGTTTTGCACTGAATGCGAGTTTGCCATATGCTCAAAAGCCGCCGAATACGAACAATCTTTATAGAATTCTTTATTGGCCAAATGTGATTGGACACACAAGGAATTTGTCTCCGGCACATAAGCTCTCAGTGTGCATACAAACGACAAAGCGATGGGTCATAGCTCATAAACCATAATGACAATCATTAATCTTATGAGCAATCACTTGACAAGTGATAAATCATAAGATACTAATAGGAGAGGATAGCAGGAAACATGAGGATATGAGGAAGATGAGAAAGATAATCGCAATGCAGCCCACTACATGGGTAACAGCCTACTACTAATTGTTGCTGTAACTTTGGGACAAGAGGCACAGAGCTTTCTTAAGCTGAAGGCTGCAGCCGGCTAGGTGGGGTACTCTCCCCGCCCCCCCATGAGCAAAACCTAGATTTGGAATGGATTCAGTAAGTATTTAAATGTGAGTTGCAATTACATTAATTACTCTTCGTATGATTGCTCCTATGTTTACTCTCTCGCGTTGCAAATTGCAGTTTACCATGGCAAATTGTTGGGGGGGGGGCACAGGTTGGGTTCCCCAGCCTGAATCACTGTGTTTTTTACACACACACACACACACAGAGAGAGAGAGAGAGAGAGAGAATTTCTGCAAGAGCTTGAATAAAATGAAAAGCAAGACTTGATTTTTTTTGTAGCAGGGATCGGTTACCTAAAAGAAAGGATCCCTCTCTGTGGTTTCCTGGATGGGGGGGATGCTATCCTCTTGGGGGGGGGGGGTTATCATCATCTTTCCTAAGATAAGAGCCTCTCTCCCCCCTTCCTTTCCTCGGGCTCCTCTCCTTGTCTGCCAGAGGCAAATTTGCAGCTTCAGCACTTCCCGGCGGCGGTTCGATCCCTGCCACAAATGCACAACAGCTTCTGTAAATCCCAGGATGGGCTTGGACGGCTTCTGTCATGCTTCCCCTCCCCTCTCTCCCTCCCTCCCCTCCCTCCCTCCCACGCCCAACCCCAGCCTTCTGCCGTTCCCTCTCTTCCAGGAGGTTAACTCCGTAGGCGGGCAGGCCTGGTTTGTCATTTTGAACCCCCATAAGGGGAAAAAAGGATAAGTGCGTAGGAGCAGAGACAATAACGGCTGATCGCGAGGAAAACTCAGCCCAAGTTTTCACTGTGTGAGAGGGAAGTGGAAGGAGCCTCTCTAGGAACCCAACTCAGAGCTCGCTGTCCACTTTGAGCAAACATTAACTCGGTCTTTTGTTTTTTTCAAACTTTTCCAAACTTGAAGATGGGCGAACTTCCATTCCCCAGAATTCTCCAATGGCCGGCTGGGGAATTCTGGGAGTCTTAAAGTTCCCAAGTTTGGAAAAAAAAACTCATTGGTTTGAACTGAAAAACCAAACCATGTTCTCTCTCTCTCTCTCTCTCTCTCTCTCACACACACACACACACACACACACACACACACACACACACACGGTTTGTGTTGCTGTGGGAGAAGCATCGTGGTGGCTCGCTTGCTTTTTGACTTGCTTGGGTTTTAACTCCCCCCAACCCTTTATTAGCTTGTGCTGGGTTGCATAATTGACAACCAAAAGATCAGCGTGGGCAAGATAATTGAAAAGTCGAGTTCTTTCATGGCATAATTATGCACCCCCCCCACACCAGCACGGCTTTAAGATTGGCAAATAATGAACGTTCGCTTCCTGCGTCCTTTTCTCCTTCCCACCGTGGGCCTGGTGGTTTTTTTCTGCAGCCAAATAGGTGGTCTTCTTCTTCTTCTTCTTCTTCCTCCTCCTCCTCCTCCCCCTCCTCTTCTTCTTCTTCTTCTTCTTCTTCTTCTTCTTCTTCTTCTTCTTC
>NW_020771316.1:0-14336 GCF_900518735.1 Pseudonaja textilis | reverse complement strand
TCCTTCCTTCCTTCCTTCCTTCCTTCCTTCCTTCCTTCCCTCCCTCGCTTCCCTTCCCTTCCCTCCCCTCCCTCCTTCCCTCCTGAATAACAAGGTTGGAAGGGACCTTGCAGGCCTCCTAGACTAGTCCAACCCCCTGACCCTCTACCATTTCAGACAAATGGCTGTCCAATCTCTTCTTGAAACCCTCCAATGGTGGGGCATCCCTAACTTCTGAAGGCAGAGTGTTAGTTGCTCTCCATGTCAGGAAATTTCTCCTTGCTTCCACATTGGATTAGATCAGGATTCTGGGAGTTGAAGTCCACAAGTTGCCAAGTTTGGAGACCTCTGGATTGGACAGACTCTCCTGCTAAGTGCTGAATAATAGGCAGTGCCTTCTGCTCAGCGGCGGGATTCACATTTTTTAACAACCGGTTCTGTGGGAGGTTGCTTAGTTGGTGGGCATGGCTTGGTGGCCATGTTATTGGCTGGCGTGGCCAACTCAATATCACTCACATCGAGGCACGAATCTCCTCCCCTGGCCTCTCATGACTGTGGGGATGCTGCAAGAGTTGTAAGTGTGAAAAATGGTCATAAGTCACTTTTTTCAGTGCCATTGTAACTTTGAATGGTCACTCCACATAAGCAAAGTACCAGCAAAGGAGGCGAAAAAACTCCAGAGAAGTTCCTGAGACAGGAAGTCTAGTCCTGCCAAGAACATAATAAGGGTTAACAGAGAGGCAGTTTCTGTAAGCAACACCAGAATGTTTCCTTCCTGCCTTCCTTACAGGATTAGGCCAGTAATTTCCTCTAACAACTGGTTCTCTGAACTGCTTAGAATGTTAACAACCAGTTCTAGCAAATAGAATCTAGAATCCCATCCCTGCTTCTACTGCGTTGATAGTCCCGACATGTTTTGTAGTCTTCAGGAGTGCATGCAAGACTTGTGGGGGGGGGATGTTTGTGTGTTGTGGGGGGAGGGTTTCCACTGCTGTGGTTTTTGTCAAACCCCCACGGCCTCCAGATAAGACTTCCTCTGCAGTGACATCCATTGCCCAAAGCTGCAGCTAAATAGGTTTGTCACGCTTGGTTGCGCTGGGCTGCCCTACCCCGTCCCTTGCAACCCGGTTTCCTCCGAGTGAGACCTTCTCAGAGGCCAGGGAAGGAGCTTAACGAAAAGCACCTGTTTAGAGGTTGCTTCAACAGCTGCTGGCAGCATTGGGTGACTCCCTGGCTCATCTGGGTCGTGAGAAACGCTTTCAACCATCTTGAGAATTGCCACTGTTGTTGATTCTAGATGATCCTGTTTACCAGGATTCGGCTTTGCAACATTTTAGGGCAGGGATGGGGAATTATGGCCCTTTTATGACTGGAGGACTTCCACTCCCAGAACAAGCAGTCCTGTCTTAAGTTACGACCTGTAATAGAGCCGGCTATACTGTGACACTCCTTCAACTGTTTGGAAGACTGCTATTGTGTCAACTTAGCTGCCTTTTCCTTAAGGTAAATATATTCACTTTTTAAAATTGTTTTTCATAAGATTTAGCCTCCAAACCCCTCATGTGTTCCATTAGGCAAGAAAAACCAAAAGTACCCATATAGACTGGGTGAAACCAGGCTCAATAGCAGTAACTGTGAGAGGGATCTTGGAGTCTTAGTGGACAACCAGCTAAATAGGAGCCAGCCGTGTGCAGCAGCAGCCAAAAAAATCAACACAATCCTCAGTTGCATTAACAGAGGGATACAATCGAGATCAAGTGAGGTACTAATACCACTCTATAAAGCCTTAGTAAGGCCACACCTTGAGTATCGCACCCAGTTTTGGTCACCACGTTATAAAAAAGATGTTGAGACTCTAGAAAAAGTACAGAGAAGAACAACCAGGATGATTAGGAGACTGGAGACTAAAACATATGATGAACGGTTGCAGGAATTGAGCCTGGTTAGTCTACGGAAGAGAAGGACCAGGGGAGGCATGATAGCAGTCTTGCAATATCTAAGGGGCTACCACAGAGAGGAGGGGTCAAGCTATTTTCCAAAGCACCTGAAGGCCAGACAAGGAACAATGGATGGAAACTGAACAAGGAGGGATGCAACCTGGAAATAAGGAGGAATTTTCTGACAGAACAATCAACCCATGGAATAGAAGTTGCCTTTGGAAGTTGTGATAGTTTCATTACTGGAGGCTTTCAAGAAGATATTGGACTGCCATTTGTCAGAAATGGTGCAGGAACTCCTGCTTGGGTTGAGGGGTTGGACTAGATGACCTACAAGGTCCCTTCCAACTCTGTTAATCTGTTAAATCCTGTTAAATCCTTCCTGTCATCATCATAACTTGACAGTTGTAAATTTGGACCGTCACGTGACTGACCCAATGTTACATTTTAAAAAAAATTTGAGGTTGTCATTAAATGAACACGGTTAAACAAGCCAATTCACTGCTCGGCTGTTTGACAGCGTGGTAGTAGCTGCGAATTTGGCTTTTTCGATTCCTTACTGTAGACCCCCCTGTTGCACGATCCTCTTCCGGAAAATCCCTTGGAGTTTTGGGATGTTCTTCAATTCAAGAATTTTGAGGGTGGGGTGGCATGGGATGGGGGGCGGGCGGATGCGTGGCCCAGATGTATATGGTTTTATTTCTAGGAGCAGAGAGTTGATGGTCCCGCTTCGTCAGGCACGGCTGAGAAATCTCCCTCTGCCCTCCAGTCCGCCATATTCAATTTATTTCCCAAGCTGTCGCTTTGCCTCCCATCTGTTTGTGCTGGAGGCAGATGTGGAGAGGTTGCACCAGCGCTGTGAACCAGGTGCCTGGGTGACCTTTGACACCCTCTCCTCTTAAACACTTCCTCTGAAAAGACTTGATGAGGGGTATACAAAGTTAGCACCCACCCCTCTCCTAGAAGAATGAAATATTTTGAGAAATATTTAAAAAGGCAGAATATTACAACCAAGAATGTTCTTTCTGTGCCAACTCAGGAGGCTCAAACTGCCCAAGGAGCTGCTCATCCAGTTCTACAGAGGAACTTTTGAGTCTGTCATCTGCACCTCTATAACTATCTGGATTGGCTCTGCATCCCAACAGGACGGACACAGACTTCAGAGGATAATTAGGACTGCAGAAAAACCAATTACTACCCACCTGCGTTCCATCGAGCACCTGTATCTTGCACGAGTCAAACAGAGGGCCGTGAAAATATCTACAGACCCCTCACATCCCAGATATAAACTGTTTCAACTCCTTCCCTCAAAACGACGCTATAGAGCCCTGCATACCAGAACAACTAGACACAAGAACAGGTTTTTTCCCCCAACGCCATCATTCTGCTAAACAAATATTTCCCTCAACACTATCCAACTATTCACCAAGTCTGCACTACTATTACTGTTAATCTTCTCATCACTCCTTATCACCCATCCCCTCCCACCTGTGAATGTATGACTGTAACTTTGTCGCTTGTATCCTTACGATTTATATTGACTGCTTCCTAGTATGATTTGATGGCTTATTGTACCCTATGACTATCATTAAGTGTTGCACCTGATGATTCTTGACTCTTGACGAACGTCTCTTTTCTTTTATGGACACTGAGAGCATTTGCACCAGGACAAATTCCTTGTGTGTCCAATCACACATGGCCAATAAAGAATTCTATTCTATTCTATTATCTTTCCCTTGGAAAGCAGCCCACACCTTTCTAATAGCCCCAGCAGGACTGGACCAGCTTATCTACAAGGCAAAAGACCTTCAGTTCCAGGGTGATGGGATTAAGTCATTGCCCTTCAGGACATAATAGGACATAACTTAGCAGAAGGTACAGAACTCCCTGCATTGCACAATCTCCTAAGGACATTGCATCACTCAGCAAACTTCAACCAAACCTGGGAGCTCAGACGAACATGACCCCATAGGAATCTGACAACAGCCAGTAGAATACATGTTCTTGCATAGGAACAGGAAGCTCAAGTGCGATGTCCAAGAGAAGGAATAAAAGCCCACCCCGCTCTCAACTCCACGTAGCCAGCTGCCCAGAAGTATCTGCTTGGTGGTTGTGCTTCACCATTAAACCCTCTTTCCAATCAGCCTCTATGTTTCCAGTGCGTTTCTCCTGGCTTGGAACTGAGCCAGATGGAAAGTTCTTCCAACACGGGTTTACTGGCCCAGTGGACATTTTTTATTCAGACCAATTTCCCTGCCTGCGGAGCTTGCAAGGACCAGGCAATTGAGCAACATGCTACTTGGTCGCCACCGGACCCTAGTGGTGCCCGCTAGGCCCTTAATTCTTTCCAAAAGTGCCTTAGCCCCAAAGAGGGCATTTCCACCCCCTGCCTAATTTATACTCTTGTCATCTTAACCCCTCCCAGCAGAACCTTTGGAGGTTAATGTAATTGGAAGTGGCAGCTTCTGGTTCCTTGGCTCGGGTTTCTTGCTGGATCCCAAGGTTGCATTTGCTTTTTATCGGCTCTCATTCAAAACATCTGTGCAAGGAGTGACACTGTCATTGCTCGAGGCCTCCTCAACTTTCCCATAATACCCTGGGACCTAATTAGCAGTGCTGATGGGGACTATTTTAGCCCCACTCGTTGCTTTCGAGGAACCTGCCTTAAAGACATAGAAACATAGAAACCAAAGGAAAAGAGATCCAAGTAGCCAGTAGGTCTGACTTAAAATGTTCAGGACCTGTCCTTAAGCCCAGGAGAAAAACTCTGCAAGATCCAAACTGGTCCAAAGATTGGAGGTTTAGTTTTCCAAGCTTTCTGACTTGTGCTGGAGCTCATCCTTGGGGGAACTTCCCTCTACCCGAATGTGTGCTTTGGGCTAGTCTATGCCTAGTAGTATCGACGTGGTGCCTCGTTGTGTATGGCTTTCTAGTTGTTGACTCGGGTGTTGACAGCCAGCTATTAACTCGTTGGCTGTTGTTGCCTTGTGCTGCTAAGTCCTTGGCTCCTAAGAACCTGATAAGCTGGTGGTAAGTCAGCACTCCTGTTGACTGATAAGGGGCCTGTTTCCCAGGCTTCAATCATTTCCCTGGCTGTTTTTGTGCCTGCTCTCCCAACAATCTTAAGTAGCTGTGAAATTGAATGTATGTCCTTGTTCACTGCAGCGTAAAGCTACCAACAACTTTGGATCTCCTCATCTGACCACTTGCAATCTGGTAACATATTGCATAGAATAGCCCAAAGCACACATTTTGCTAGAGAAAAGTTCCCCGCAGATTGGGGTTCCAGCACGAGTCCGAAAGCTCAGAAGCGCCAGGGCAGGACACTGGCTTTATTAAGAGCCGTGGCGGTGCAGTGGTTAGAGTGCAGTACTGCAGGGCTACTTCTGCTGACTGCTGGCTGACTGAAATTTGGCAGTTTGAATCCCCACGAGGCCCAAGGTTGACTCAGCCTTCCATCTTTCTGAGGTGGGTCAAATGAGGACCGAGATTGTTGGAAGCAACAGGATGATTCTGTAAACCGCTTAGGGCTGTGAAAGCACTGGGAAGTGGTAGATAAATCTAAGTGCTATTTCTATTCTCCCACAAGTGTTTTTCAAACGAGGAGGGAGGATTTGATATGTCCATTCTGCAGCCACAGATGTGAATTGCTGTGCAGTGAGACAGGATGGACTTTTCAGCATTCCCATGACCACAGGGGATTGTGGGAGAGCGTCTGTATGGAGGGGAGTGGATTGGTACATCAGAATAACAGAATTGGAAGGGACCTTGGAGGTCTTCTAGTCCAACCCCTTGCTCAGGCAGGAAACCCTATGCCATTCTCGACAAATAGTTGTCCAATTTCTTCTTAAAAACCTCCAGTGACGGAGCACTCACAACTTCCGAAGGGGAGCCATTCCACTCGTTGATTGTTCTCACCGTTTAGGAAATTTCTCCTTAGTTCGAAGTTGCTTCTCTCCTAATTTAGTTTCCACCCATTGTTCCTTGTGTTGCCCTCAGGTGTTTTGGAGAATAGTTTGATCCCTCTCTTCTCTGTGGCAGCCCCTCAGACATTGAAACACTGCTCTCATGTAGTCCTTTTCACGAGATTAGCCATACCAAATGCTGCTGCTTGCTTTCAGGGTCTTGCTGCATCCACAGCTGAGTAATTACATAGTTTGGAAATGACCATGTTAAGATTAATTTTGAGTCATGCCCAGATTAGACAGATTAAAATGCTTCGTGCAAAGGAGAACCGAATGGCCTCCGTCCCCTCCCTTCCCCGGATGTTTGTGTGTTCCAAGCAGGCTGTTGGGTTTTCTGGGAAGAAAGAGTTTTTTTGAATCTCATCCCTTTTTCTCTCCAGCACGCCGGATGCTATGAGGGTGATTACTGAAAACTGTTAAACTGCCCAGAAGCAAAATTGTAAGAATCGAGGGAGAATTAGTTCTCCGGAAGCTGCTATTTGCTGGTTATGAAATTTCAGATTGAAAAAAGGCAGGAAAAAAAATCTTTGATCCTCCAGAAGATAATTCCAAGTCTCTGCGTGAATTATTCTGGAGACAAAACCTTTTCTTCTTCTGGTCCACAGACCTGGCTTTTACAGTAGCGTAAAATCGAGATGGTCCATGGTTCACACCTTCTGCTTTTGAGTTTTCATTTTACCTGTGCTGGACAGGAGGAAAAAAAAGTCCCTTTAAGGTGGGAGAGGAGATTGGGAGTGGTCGGGTGGGTTTATCCAGGTTTCTTTTTCACAGGCTTTTTGTCATACCTTTTTGGAACAGAATCCACAAACGTTGTCGCCCACCAGATTTGATAGTGTCCATTTTACTTTACCCGCTTGCATCTCGCACCCGTTGCTCCTTCCTTATAAACGAGACTTCCTTGTCTCCTCTCCAGCAAAATGAGGCTTGCTGCCATCTTTCACAATAAGCATTTCTCAAAACATTGCATGTCACTGTTGGGTTGTCAGCTCGCAGTCAGATCAATCTGCAGTTAAGCCTTCAATTGTGTGCAGCTTCACAGCTTTTTTTCAGGAGGAGTTTGGTAGCACCTTTTGTGACAAATCTCACTCCATCAAGAGCATGGAGAGGCTCCACTATCGTGGGATGGAGAGGGGAGGATGGAGGGGGTTGACACATGGGACAGACTCCCTTTCGCAGATGGGTGGGTGTAGATAGATAATTCATAAAAGTAACCTTCTGGCTTAACAATTGCTGTGCGTTGAAAAACCATGCAGTAGTGGCACAGTGGTTAAAGTATAGTATTGCAGACTGACTCTGCCCACAATTCAATACTGACTAGCTCAAGGTTGACTCAGCCTTCCATCCTTCCTAGGTTGGTAAAACAAGGACCCAGATTGTTGGGGGCAAGAGGCTGACTCTGAAAACTGCTTAGAGAGGGCTGTGAAGCATCATGAAGTGGTAAATAAGTCTACTGTTAAGTGCTGTTGCTATCACATTGGTTGAGATCTCTGGACATAACGGCTTTTTAACACATTGCCATCATTTTGCTAAACAAATAATTCCCTCAACACTGTCCAACTATTTACAAAGTCTGCACTACTATCACTATTTATCTTCTCATCACTCCTTATCACCCATCCCCTCCCACTTGTGACTATGACTGTAACTTTGTCGCTTGTATCCTTACTATTTATATTAACTGTTTCCTAGTGTGATTTGATTGCTTGTTGTACCCTATGACTATCGTTAAGTGTTGTACCTGATGATTCTTGATGAATCTTTTCTGTTATGTACACTGAGAGCATTTGCACCAAGACAAATTCCTTGTGTGTCCAGTCACACTTGGTCAATAAAGAATTGCAGACATTTTCTATTCTATTCTATTCTATTCTATTCTATGCTATGCTATGCTACGCTACGCTACTCTATTCTATTCTTATTGTACCCTATGACTATCATTAAGTGTTGTACCTGATTATTCTTGACTCTTGATGAACGGATCTTTTCTTTTATGTACACTAAGAGCATTTGCACCATGACAAATTCCTTCTGTGTCCAGTCACACTTGGCCAATAAAGAATTGCAGACATATTCTATTCTATTCTATTCTATTCTATTCTATTCTATTCTATTCTATTCTATTCTATTCTATTCTATTCTATTCTACTCTAACTCTACTCTACTCTACTCTACTCTGTTTTATTCTTATTGTACCCTATGACTACCATTACGTGTTGTACCTGATGATTCTCGACTCTTGATGAATGTATCTTTTCTTTTATGTATGCTGAGAGTATTTACACCAAGACAAATTCCTTGTGTGTCCAATCACACTTGGCCAATAAAGAATTCTGTTCTGTTCTGTTATGACCAAAAGGTTTTTGATTTCTATTTTTGGATACGGTTATTAAGAGTACTGTAGACCAGCCCAAGGTGACATGGGCCACCACCTTACATTTTCCAGGACGGCCCTACGGGCCAGATCTGACCACATCTGACCTTGTGTTTGACACCCTTGCTCTAGATAGATGCATTTCTTTTGACATTTCTTTTATGAAAAAGAATGGCAGAGGTCTTCAAATCACAGATTTCAGGTTCTACCAGCAAGAGAAGATTGGGGAGACCGCATATAATCAAAATACAGGTCTCTTTAAAAGTGAAAAAAACTGCTTGTTTGGTACTTTAACTACAGACTCTGCCAGGCTGTCATTTGGAGATGGGAAACTGTCCACCAAAGAATGCAAAACAATAGCGGTATTGACGCCAAAGAAAAAGTGGACGGGCTTGTCTATTCTGATATGCCTTGGCCAATAGCCAAACTCCCTGTTGGTAGTTGTTGGTTGTTTCTGAATAAAAATAAAGGGGGAAATCTGGCTATGGTATTGGATCTTGAATAGCAATAGCACTTAGACTTATATGCCACTTCCCAGTGCTTTTATAGCCCTCTCTAAGCGATTTACAGAATCAACCATTTCCCCCAACAATCTGGGTCCTCATTTTACCGATCTCAGAAGGATGGAAGGCTGAGTCAACCTTGAGCCTGGTGAGATTCGAACTGCTGAATTGCAGGCAGCCTGCAGGCAGCAGAAGTAGCCCTGCTGTACTGCATTCTAACCACTGCACCCCATGGTGCAGCTGTATTGTCTGTGTTTGAGCATCTCTGGGAATATGGGTGCACCTTGGTTACTGACGTTGTGGAATACCCAGAAGGTCATTTATTGCTCCATTGACTCTTCCCATGTGCTAAACGTTTAGAGATGGCCAGGCTACAGAAAGAGCTGTTGCTAGTTCCAGTTTCCACCAAAGAGAAGCATGTTTCAGAAAGAAGAAGAAGAAGAAGAAGAAGAAGAAGAAGAAGAAGAAGAAGAAGAGGAGGAGGAGGAGGAGGAGGAGGAGGAGGAGGAGGAGGAGGAGGAGCTTGGAGATCTTTTAGACTAGCCCCCTGCCCAGGTTAGAAATCCTTAGACCTTTCTAGTCAAAGGGCTTCCAGTGATGGAACCTTCATGATACCAGATACAAAATGTGGTAGCTGATTGTTCCATGGTTAATAGCTGCAATAGTCAGAAAAATTCCTGCTTATTTGAGAGTTTGAATCTCTCTTTGAGAACTTTCAACCTGTTGATTCTTATTGTACCTTTGACCATTAGGAAGAATGATCCACCTCTCTTCCTATGACACTCCTTCAACTGTTTGGAAGGCTGCAATTAGGTCACCTTAGCTGCCTTTTCCTTAAGTTAAATATACTCAGTTTTTAAAATTGTTTTTCATAAGATTTAGCCTCCAAAAATCCCTCATCTGCTTCATTAGGCAAGAAAAACCAAAAGTACACATACAGACTGGGTGAAACTAGGCTTTGTAGAAGTCACTGTGATAGGGATCTTGGTGTCTTAGTGGACAACCAGCTAAATGTGAGCCAGCAGTGTGCAGCAGCAGCCAAAAAAACCAATGCAATCCTAAGTTGCATTAACAGAGGGATACAATCAAGATCAAGTGAGATACTAATACCACTCTATAAAGCCTTAGTAAGATCGCACCTAGAGTACTGCATCCAGTTTGGTCACCACACTATAAAAAAGATGTTGAGACTCTAGAAAAGGACAGAGAAGAGCAACCAGGATGATGAGGGGACTGGAGGCTAAAAGATACGATGAGCTATTGCAGGAACTGGGCCTGCCTAGTCTAGTGAACAGGGAGACAGCGTCCCAATATTTGAGGGGTTGCCACAAAGAGGAGGGTGTCAAACTATTTTCCAAAGCACCCGAAGGCCAGACAAGGAATAATGGATGGAAACTGAACAAGGAGAGATTCAGCCTGGAAATAAGAAGAAATTTTCTGACAGTGAGAACAATCAACCGATGGAACTGAAGTTGCCTTCAGAAGTCATGGGAGCTTCATCCCTGGAGGCTTTCAAGAAGAGACTGGACTGCCATCTCTCAGAAATGGTGTAGGGTCTCCTGTTGGGTGGGGGGTTGGACTAGATGACCTACAAGTTCCCTTCCAACTCTGTTAATCTGTATCTATTGCTCTTCTTCATTCTTTCATTTCCTCAGCACCCTGTTTGTATTGTAGCAACCAAAACTGGACACAGAGTTCCAAGTATGGACTTACCATGGCAGCCTATTGTGTGACTATCATGTCCCATGTTCTCAGCATTAAGTCTCTGTTGATGGAGCCCAAGATTGTTCTGGCTTTTTGGGTAGCTGCTGCAGACAGGGTTGCTTGTGCTTAAATTGTGGCTATGGAGAGACTTTGACCCTTTTCACTAGTAATAACCAAGGACCACCTATCAAAAACAAGGATAACAGAATAACATAGTTGGAAGGGACCTTGGAGGTCTTCTAGTCCAACCCCCTGCTCAGACAGGAGACTCTATACCATTCTGGACAAATAGCTGTCCAGTCTCTTTTTAAAAGCATCCAGTGTTTGGAGCATTCACAACTTCTGAAGGCAAACTGTTTGGCTGATTAGTTGTTCTCACTCATTAATTTCTCCTTAGTTCTTAGTTGGCGTGATAAGTTTCCATCTGTTACTTCTTGTCTTGTCCCCATGTTCTTTGGAGAATAGGCTGATCCCCTCTTCTGTGTGATAACCCCTCAAAACCTGGAAGACTGCAATCATGTCACCCCTAGACTTCTCTTCTTTAGACTAGACATACGTTGCTTGGTTAACTTTTGCAGGATCTTCCCATATAAAGAAGTGGCTTCCAATCTTCTAAGTACAATTACAAATTTACTTCTTACTCTGGTTGCAGCATAACTCTCTTTTTGCTATAATCTATTCTGTCCAATCAAAACCGTAAACCGTAAGTTCATTTTTTTCTCTCTTTCATCCCAAAAGTCTATATAGATTTCCTGTCAGCAATAAACATAGATATTAACTTTTTTTTCTGATTTAAAAAAAAAATCAATTTAGGAAGCCATCTCAGGAAGTCGCATTATCTTTACCAGCCATTCCTCTCTTGTTAGTAATGCTGAATTTCCCCAGTATTGTGCATATAATAGTCTCACTGCAGTTATCATCCATAAAAACCTAGTTCCATGACAACTTTTGCCTGTCTTCTGATATGCTGATAATCCCCACTGGCTTTGTGTCATCTGCAAATCTGATGAAGTGCCATTCTCTTCTCTCGTGTACTCCATTGTGAGTCATATGCTTCCCTCCTGTACGGAGCACTGATAAAAAGCTGAATGGACTCCGAGGTTGCTGAAATGGCCAGTGGGGTCATATCCTCTTCATCCTGTGATTTGGAGGATGAAAAAAAGATGGGTTGATTTGTTTCAGAAAACGTATGTTAAAGAAATAACTCCGGGCCACTAACAAGCAATGCACAGACAAAACTACATGATCAAACTTATATAAAAAGCATCCCACCACTGCTACTCCGCCCCTGTGGTGGCCTGTTGTCTGCTGGCCCCTCCAGCAACTGAAAGAGGGAAGAGGGGATGGAGCTGGCAGAGAAAGAGCCTGGGCCGTCCATCAGCCCTGAGATGGACAGCCAACAGGCCCCAGGTCTGGAGGTGGCTGATGAGGAAGAGGAGGAACAGCTGAGTCCAGTGCCTGACGCACGGATCCGCAGAAGGCAGAGGAGAGGAGAGGAGAGGAGAGCAGTGGAAACCTGTGGGCTGGTCCTTGGGACGGAAGAGCCACCGCTGCCAGCAAAGCCCCACCCTAGCTCTGGGGATAAAAGACGGGGCGGTGGGGGGAGGAGATGAGTAGATGTGGCAGACAGCTACTCATCTCCCTGCCGGACAGACGTGTTAGCCTGCATTGAGAGAGAAACTTTTTGCTGGCGCTCCTAAGAAAGGAATGATTGATTTAACTACAGAGGGTTTGTTGTGTTTGGGGACCTGGCTCAGAACAACCCCAATCCAAGCAAGACTTTGCATTCTTAGCTGCGTTGTTAAAGCCATACTTTGTGACACGAGGTGGGCCTGGTTGAGAGCAGAGGAGCTCCCAAGAAGGGGTTGGTTTTATTCTGTGAAGCCCCCTGCACTCCATTTCTAGGCTAATCTCTTGGTAGCATCTGTGAGCCCACCAGGAAAGCCCCAGTAGTCTTTCTACAGAGATAGACTGCCTTTGTATAGTGAGGTTCAGCACCCCATGCATTTTTATCGTTATCTCGTTTTGCACTGAATGCGAGTTTGCCATATGCTCAAAAGCCGCCGAATACGAACAATCTTTATAGAATTCTTTATTGGCCAAATGTGATTGGACACACAAGGAATTTGTCTCCGGCACATAAGCTCTCAGTGTGCATACAAACGACAAAGCGATGGGTCATAGCTCATAAACCATAATGACAATCATTAATCTTATGAGCAATCACTTGACAAGTGATAAATCATAAGATACTAATAGGAGAGGATAGCAGGAAACATGAGGATATGAGGAAGATGAGAAAGATAATCGCAATGCAGCCCACTACATGGGTAACAGCCTACTACTAATTGTTGCTGTAACTTTGGGACAAGAGGCACAGAGCTTTCTTAAGCTGAAGGCTGCAGCCGGCTAGGTGGGGTACTCTCCCCGCCCCCCCATGAGCAAAACCTAGATTTGGAATGGATTCAGTAAGTATTTAAATGTGAGTTGCAATTACATTAATTACTCTTCGTATGATTGCTCCTATGTTTACTCTCTCGCGTTGCAAATTGCAGTTTACCATGGCAAATTGTTGGGGGGGGGGCACAGGTTGGGTTCCCCAGCCTGAATCACTGTGTTTTTTACACACACACACACACACAGAGAGAGAGAGAGAGAGAGAGAATTTCTGCAAGAGCTTGAATAAAATGAAAAGCAAGACTTGATTTTTTTTGTAGCAGGGATCGGTTACCTAAAAGAAAGGATCCCTCTCTGTGGTTTCCTGGATGGGGGGGATGCTATCCTCTTGGGGGGGGGGGGGTATCATCATCTTTCCTAAGATAAGAGCCTCTCTCCCCCCTTCCTTTCCTCGGGCTCCTCTCCTTGTCTGCCAGAGGCAAATTTGCAGCTTCAGCACTTCCCGGCGGCGGTTCGATCCCTGCCACAAATGCACAACAGCTTCTGTAAATCCCAGGATGGGCTTGGACGGCTTCTGTCATGCTTCCCCTCCCCTCTCTCCCTCCCTCCCCTCCCTCCCTCCCACGCCCAACCCCAGCCTTCTGCCGTTCCCTCTCTTCCAGGAGGTTAACTCCGTAGGCGGGCAGGCCTGGTTTGTCATTTTGAACCCCCATAAGGGGAAAAAAGGATAAGTGCGTAGGAGCAGAGACAATAACGGCTGATCGCGAGGAAAACTCAGCCCAAGTTTTCACTGTGTGAGAGGGAAGTGGAAGGAGCCTCTCTAGGAACCCAACTCAGAGCTCGCTGTCCACTTTGAGCAAACATTAACTCGGTCTTTTGTTTTTTTCAAACTTTTCCAAACTTGAAGATGGGCGAACTTCCATTCCCCAGAATTCTCCAATGGCCGGCTGGGGAATTCTGGGAGTCTTAAAGTTCCCAAGTTTGGAAAAAAAAACTCATTGGTTTGAACTGAAAAACCAAACCATGTTCTCTCTCTCTCTCTCTCTCTCTCTCTCACACACACACACACACACACACACACACACACACACACACACGGTTTGTGTTGCTGTGGGAGAAGCATCGTGGTGGCTCGCTTGCTTTTTGACTTGCTTGGGTTTTAACTCCCCCCAACCCTTTATTAGCTTGTGCTGGGTTGCATAATTGACAACCAAAAGATCAGCGTGGGCAAGATAATTGAAAAGTCGAGTTCTTTCATGGCATAATTATGCACCCCCCCCCACACCAGCACGGCTTTAAGATTGGCAAATAATGAACGTTCGCTTCCTGCGTCCTTTTCTCCTTCCCACCGTGGGCCTGGTGGTTTTTTTCTGCAGCCAAATAGGTGGTCTTCTTCTTCTTCTTCTTCTTCCTCCTCCTCCTCCTCCCCCTCCTCTTCTTCTTCTTCTTCTTCTTCTTCTTCTTCTTCTTCTTCTTCTTC
>NW_020771314.1:0-14355 GCF_900518735.1 Pseudonaja textilis | reverse complement strand
AAAAAAGAAAAAATAAGAAAAAGACAATAAAAATTAAAAAGCCCAAAATAAGAAAAAAGAAAAGGTTCTTCAGGTTCTTCTAGACCTTAATCCTATTGTGGGATAGTCAGTTATGATTCAAAAATTAAAATTAAAAATAAAGAGAAAAAGAAAAAGAATAAAACTCAATAGTATTAAAAAGTGGTAAGAAAAAAAAAAGAATTCTTCAGGTTCTTCACACCTTAATCCAATTGAAAGGTCTCAAAAAATAAAAAAGAGCCATAAAAGTGAATCGAAAATAAAAATGGAAAAGGCAAAAGTCCCAATAAGAAACAAAAAAGATGTTCTGAGGCTTTCCCTTTAAAAATAAAATAAAAATTAATATACAAGTATTACAAAATACTATGGGATTGAAGAGGAGGGATAAGACAGCTAAGAAGAAATAGAAAAAGCACACTGCATTTTATTTAATTATCCAAGGCTCTTATGGTTTCTCCACGAATTTCAAAGCCAAGCTTCAAATATTCAACTGTTTATACAAGTCCCAAAGAACACCTGTAAAAATATTCTCCAGTGTTCTTCCCTCTATCTTATCAAATTCCAGTGTCCTTGAGAGAGAGTTTTTCACAGTCCTCTCAGCTTCAAATAAAGTATTTTCAAGCCTCTACTTGGCAGTGTTACAAAGTTTCTTTAATTCACTCCCCCTTCTTTCCCAGAAAAAGCATAATAGAAAAAAAGATATATATGTATGTGTGTATATATATATATGTGTGTGTGTGTATCTTTGGTTATTTGGGTTTTCTCCCGTGTGAGATTGGAAGTATCTAGGCAACCTTTCGATGAAAAATCACTGCTAAGTCAGTTTTGTCAAAAATCTTACAGATTTCTTCTCATTCTTAGGGTATCCTTAAGTCCCAAATATTAATGAAAAAAAAAGTCCTCACCAAACTGATATACTTTCTCTTTCAGTCTCTTCCTTCCGGAGCTGTTCAGCAGCTTAATGGCTGCCTCTCCGCCGATGGTAGAAGGGCTTCTCCTGGATCAACTAGGGACTTTGCGGTGTCCCTGGGATCGACAGGATGCGCCCCTTACTATCACCGTCTCTACGGGATGGTTTAGGTCCGTTAGGACTGACCAGGGGCGAAGATATCAGCTGCAATCTCGGAGCCCTGAGATTGCAGCTGTATCGCAGCGACGTAGCTCTGCCTTCTCCCAGCAGCTTGAGACTTCAAGTCCTGCAGCATAGCCATGACTCCAAACTGGCGGGATACTTGGGCTACTTGAAGACCCTGCACCTAACCAGAAGGAAGTTCGGGTGGCCAAAGATGGAGGCAGACATGGAGGACTACGTGAAAAGCTGTGCTATTTTTGCTGCCATGAAGAAAAGACCTGGGAAGCCCCTTGTCCTCCTCCAGCAAGTGGCAGACCTGAGCTGGCCCTAAGAAAAAATCGCCATGGACTTCATAGTCAAGCTCCCAGAGAGTGGTGGGAACATGGTTATTTGGACAATGATTGACCTATTTTCAAAGCAAGCCCACTTCACAGCCTGCTCAGGGTTACCTTTGGCCAAAAGCTAGATAGGATGTTTATCAAACAAATCTACAGGCTACACAGGGTGCCCCGCAGGATCATTTTTAATAGGGGTGTCCAATTCACTGCAAAATTTTGGAGGGAGTTTCTTAGGGCCATCGGGTCCACATGGCGTAGTGAACAAGTGAACACCATGGTCGAGCAATACTTAAGGTGCTATTGTGGGAGTCTAATTGGGCCGACCTGCTGCCTTTTGTGGAAGTCGCTTACAACAATGCAGTGCACAGTAGCACTTGGCCTGACCCCCTTCCAGGTCACCAGCAGCCTAGAGTTTGTCCCTATGCCTCAATTATCCAGGGAACTGCATTTGAGGGGCTGCCACATAGAGGAAGGAGTCAAGCTATTTCCAAAGCACCCAAATGCCAGACAAGGAATAATGGATGGAAACTGAACAAGGAGAGATTTAACGGGGAAATAAGGAGACATTTTCTGACAGTGGTAACAATCAAACAATAGACCAGCTTTCCCTGTGGAAGATGTGGGAGCATCATCACTTGAGACTTTCAAGAAGAGATTGGACTGCCATTTGTCAGAAATGGTGTAGGGTCTGCAACTTGGGTGGGGGGGATGGGACTAGATGATCTACAAGATCCCTTCCAACTCTGATGATCTGTTATCTGTTTTCTTGGCAACAATATGTGGCTGATCTACTATTGCTCTCTTCTGGGTTTTTTTTCCTTTCTTACTTCCATGTCCAGCTAACAAACACTGGATTTCCCAGGGGCCCTCCATCTATGTATTCAGCAGTTTCAAATGTTCTTAACCCAGCATTTTTTGAATAACATTTGAACGCCATTTGGAATTTTCAGTTGTATACGTAGTCCTACTTTACTATTTTTTTCCACCAACCCTTCAGAGATAACAGCGGCTCTGAACAGGAGAGAAACCGTATGAGTGCCCAGTTTGTGGAAAAATTTCAATTGGAATTCACACTTGGTGGTACATCAGCGGACTCACACAGGAATGAAGCCATATGTGTCCTCAACTTGTCCTCAAAAGTTGTAGCTATTGCAGTCATTTGGGTGCTGGCACCAGCTTGCAGTTACGACAGTGGTGATGTCTCCCACAATCATGGAATTGCCACAACTGGGACCTTCACAGTTGGCTTCCTACAAACAAAGCCAATTGGGAAACTGACAGAAAGTTGCAAGTCATGTTACCTGACACATAACAACCCAGGGTGATTTGCTTAATGATCGTAGCTAGAACTGACGTTGTAAATTGGCACTCTTTTTTTATTATAAAATTTTTTTTTATTGTTTTTTAACATACAAAACACAACGACAAAACATAAAAGCATCAGCTCCCCCATATTTTTATACATACAGTAAGTCGGTTGGTCCATCAGTTTTGTGCATTCACCTCATAGTCACAATTACAATTACCTTATATAATACTCTTATCAATACAAATTTATGAGTCATAGTATCGCTATTAAACAAAAAGAACGAAATTTGACTAAACTTTTATTCGATCATGCCTTTATGAGATAACTATATTTTAAATATTTTATTCTAAAACAAATCTTATAATCATACCAATTCTATCCCAAATAGGAAAAAAAAAGAAACAGAAAAACTATTATATAAATATAGTATCAAACACCAATAAAAAGAAAGGGAAAATAAAGTCAATATTATTCCTTATTATCTAACTTTTATATTTTAGTATTTCATCATTCAACCATTGATAGAAAAGATCCCAAACTAAATAAAATTGTTTATCTTCTTGCTCTCTAATTTCAAAAGTCAATCTACTCATCTCAGCACATTCCAAAATTTTCTTTACAACTTTTTCTTGCAGTGGAATTTTCTCATTTTTCCAATTTTTTGCAAATACAATCCTAGCAGCAGTCAATACATTTACAATCAAATATTTCAACTCTTTACTATAAGTATCTGGTAGGATTCCCAATAGAAAAAACTCCGGTTTCAAGTCTATATGCTTCTTCGTCATTTTTTCCAGCCACATGTGGATTTTAGTCCAATATTTTCTAGCATCCTCACAAGTCCACCACATGTGATAGTATGAACCAGGTTTCTGATGACATTTCCAGCATTTTTCGGATTTGTTCTTGAACATTCTTGCTATCCTTGTCAGGGGAAAATGCCACCTGTAAAACATCTTATACAAGTTTTCTTTATAGGCTGTAGACATTGTCATTTTATAATTTTGCGACCATAATTTCTGCCATTTCTCTAAATCAATCCCATATCCAAAATTCCTCCCCCACGCAATCATAGTTTCTTTAACTTGTTCTTCCTCAAGCTTAATTTGCAATAAATAACCATACAATTTTTTAATCACCTTTTCATCAGTACCCATCAAAATCTTATCCAAGTCAGTTTGCTTATCATAAAATCCCTCTGCTTTGGAATCCTCATAGTACTTTGAATGTATTTGCAAATATGAAAACCAATTCATCTGTATACCTTGTTCTTCCAGTTTTTGCAACGATTTAAGTTCACCCTTTTCATCTAATAATTCCCCATAGTTAACTGTTTGTTCCTTTTTATAAATTATAGGATAAGAGAACGCTTCTATCGTCGATAACCAAACTGGAATTTTCAAATAACACTGTTTTTTTATCTTCTCCCAATTCAACCACAGAGACTCCCGTATATAATGTCTTCTAAAATACCCCTGTGTTTTAGTTCCCTTATACCATAAAAAAGCATGCCAGCCCAACAACAAATCATGACCTTCTAATGTCAACAATCTGGTTTTCCTTAATGTTATCCATTCTTTAACCCACGTCAAATTTGCAGCTTGGTAATACAACTCCCAATTAGGCAGACCAAACCCTCCTCTAAATCTAGCATCCTGTAAAAGCTTTAACTTTATTCTTGCTTTCTTGCCTTGCCATATATACTTCAAAACAATTTTATTTAAATCCTCAAAATATTCTTTTCCAAGCCTAATTGGTATTGTTTGAAACAAAAATAAGACTTTGGGTAAAATGTTCATCTTGATTGTTGAAATCCTTCCTATTAATGACAATTGTAAGTTCTCCCATTTTTTCAAATCTTGAGCTATCTGTTGTTTAAGTTTAATATAATTATTCTCCTTCAATGTACTACATCTTGATGTCAAATATATCCCCAGATACTTAACCTTGTTTGTAACTTGAATTTTTAACAGTTCTGCCAACTCTTCCCTTTGTTTCAGCAACATATTCTTTGACAAAATCTTTGTTTTATCTCTATTTATTTTCAGACCAGCCACCTCCCCATAGACCTCTATCTTTTCCAACAGTTTCGAGGCTGTTTCTATAGGGTCTTCCAAGATAAAGACTAGGTCATCTGCAAAGGCTTGTAGTTTAAATTCTTCCTTTTTAATTTTCATTCCTTTTATAGTTTTATCTTCTCTGATATTTCTATTCAACACTTCCAAAGTCAATACAAATATCAAGGGAGAAAGAGGACAACCTTGTCTTGTGCCTTTTCTTATATTAATAGGATCTGTAAATTCTCCCTCCATCATTACCTTAGCTGTTTGTTCATTGTAAATTGCTTCTATTGCCTGAATAAATCTTCTAGCAAAGCCCATCTGTTCCATTAAAAGTAAAATAAATCTCCAATTCACGTTATCAAATGCCTTTTGGGCATCTAAAAATATCAAAGCCATTTGCTTTTCAGGATGCGCCTCATAGTATTCCAAGGTGTCCAGAATTACTCTCATATTGTCTCTGATTTGTCGCTTTGGCAAAAACCCATTTTGGTCTGGGTGGATAAAGTTATTCAAGTACTTTTTAAGTCTTTCTGCTAATATTGAAGCAAAAATTTTATAATCTGCATTTAGTAAAGAAATCGGTCTATAATTCTTGATTTGAAGTAGGTCCGCCTCCTCTTTTGGAATAAGTGTAATGTAAGCCTCTGACCATGTTTTAGGTATCGTCTTTTTTAACATAGCTTCATTCATAACTTCTAACAGTGGAATACACAGTGATTCTTGAAAGGTTTTATAAAATTCTACAGGAAACCCGTCTGGACCTGGTGCCTTTCCATTATTTTGTTTCTTAAGTGCTTGGCTTAACTCCATCATTGTTATATTGCTTTCTAGCATTTCTTCAATCTCTTTAGGTATCTTAGGTAGATTTGCATTCTGCAGGTATTGTTTAACTTTCTCCTCATCAATGTCTTCTTTCTTATACAAATGCTTGTAAAAATCATAAATAATCTCTTTTTTTTCTTTGCTGCCATAACAAATTTTACCTTGGTCGTCTATTAACTGCGGTATTTTCCTCGACTCTTTCTCCTTTCTCAATTTGTATGCTAGCCATCTACCTGGCTTATTTGCATCCTCAAAATAATTCTGTTTAGCATTCCTAATTTTCTGTGCCAGTTCTTCTTTCTCTATTAAGTCCATTTTATGTTTAGTTATATCCAGTTTCATTTTAACATCTTTTCTGTGTGGCATTTTCTGTAATTCTTTTTCAAGTCCCTTATATTCATCATCCAAGGCTTTAAGAGTTCGCCTTTTCCTAATGTTCTTTTTTCTTGTATAGTCTATTATCAAGCCTCTAACATAGGCCTTCATTGTGTCCCAAACATTCTGTATTGAGGTGTCTTCTTTTCTATTCTCTTTAAAGAAGAAGGCCAATTCTTTCTCCATCCATTGTATAAATTCCTTATCCTTTAAAATAGAATTATTTAATGTCCATCTCGATCTTTTCCTTTGTCCCTTCCATTCAATTGTCAATGGGTTATGGTCAGCTCAAGTACTTGTTTCAATATTTACTTCTTGAATACTAGACATTAAATCTGTTGAGATCCAAATCATATCCAGTCTGGACCATGATAGATGCCTGTTTGAATAGAACGTAAATTGCTTAGATTTATCATTTCTTTCTCTCCATATGTCTTTTAAAATTAATTCATCTATCATTTTAAAAAAGGATTTAGGAAGAGTTTTCCTGTTATGCTTTACTGCTGTTGCAATATAGTCAAGTTTATTATCCACAATTCCATTAAAGTCTCCCATCATAATTACATTGGCATAGTCAAGTTCGGCAGTCTTAGTATGTAATTTTCTATAGAATTCTTCCTGTTTATCATTCGGTGCATAAATTCCAATCAAAAGTATCTTTCTATTATTGTCCATTATTTCTACCATTAATATTCTCCCATCATCATCTGTATAAATCATTTTTGCTGGAATGGCCTCTTTAATATATAAAACCACCCCTCTTTTCTTGGATTGTGTCAAAGAGGTAAACAATTTCCCTAATTTTGGTTGTAATAACAATTGTTCATGTTGCTTTTTAATATGAACTTCTTGTAAACAAATTATGTCGAACCTTAATTTCATTAATTTATGGAAAGTCTTCCTTCTCTTAGCAGCTGAATTCAGTCCATTTATATTCATTGTAATCAATTTTTTCTCTTCCATAATTATGTTTTATATTTAGATTTAACCACTCTCGTGGGTCTTGCCTCACGTTGAACTTTAATATCCACTTGTCCACCTACTGCACCTTCTTCTTTTCCAACCTCCATTTGTTCCTCTTGGAATTCAATTGATGGGACCTCCTTTCCTGCTCCTCCTTCTCTCCCTCCAAAAACCTCTGCACAAAACAGTTCTGCTTTCTCGATTGAATCAATTCTATGTCTCTGTTCCTGCCACGTAAACATCAATCCTTCTGGAATCAACCACCTGTAAGACACCTCTTTTTCCAATAACCTTTTAGTCAGGAATCGATATTCTCTTCTCATCTCTCTCACTCTTCTAGGTATTTGTTTTAAAACCAAAATTTCTTTACCTTTGTATTTCAGTGGCTTCTCTTACTGCTTGCAATATTTGTGTCTTCAAAGATTTTTTAATAAATCTAATATGAACTTCTCTGGGTAGGTTATTTCTCATCGCATATCTTGTAAAAACTCGATATATCTCATCAATTCCATCCATCATCTTCTCTTCTGTTATCTCGAGCGCCTCCGCCAGAATTCCTACCATTATCGCAGCCAGATGTTGTCCTTTTTCTTCTTCTATATTTTGAAATCTGAGATAAAATTCTGATCTATCCAACTCCCACTTCAACATCTCACTTTTTTCTTGTTCAATCGCTGTTAATCTATTGTCGATATTTCCAATTTTCTCCTCTCTTTGTTTGCCTCCCTCTTCAACATTTTGGAGTCTCTCTTCATATTTTTCCATCATCTGTTCCATCCTACCTGTTCTTTGTTCAATAGTATCCATTTTTACCTTAAGATCTTGAATTCCTTGCATAATCATCTTGAAGGATACTCTTTCTTGTTCTTTTTCTTTCTCTTTATCTTGCTTTAACAATGTCTGAATTGAGCGCTCTCCAGATGGTGGGGAGGCAGAAGCAGACATAGAGGCACCCGAGGATATAAATTTCTTACTCATTTTAAGTGGTTCCAACTCTTCAAGTTTTTTCAAATTTTAATCCACAAAAAAAAGAGAAAAAAATATGAAATTATAATCCAAGGTAAAAAGGCCAACAATAAAAAAGCCAAGAGTGAGAGAAAAAAAGAAAAAAGGAAAAAGAAAAAATTCTTCAAATTCTTCCTGACCTTAGTCCAATAAAAAGAGAAAAAAAACCATTAAAAAAAGTAACAGTAAAAATAAAAACCCAATAATAATAATAAACAAGACAAAGCCAAAAAAGAAGAAGGGAAGAAGAAAAAGAGAAAAAACAAAAAACAAAACAAAAACCAAGAAAAATAAGTTTCTTCAAATTCCACACCTTAGTCCAGCCAGAAAAAAAAAAAAAAACCTCAATTGAGAAAAGGAAAAAGAAATAATCCGCTGATGTACATTTAAAAAAAAAAAAGGAAAAAAGAAAAAAAGGATCCAAATGGGAAAGAGAAAAAATAAAATCAGTTAAATCAAAATAAAATAAAAGTAGAAAAAAAAAATTCAGAGGCTTCCCTTTGCAAATAAATCAAGCTTAAAAGTAAGGACCTTGATGTTAGTGGAGGGGTTGGCAGAACTCAAAAAAAAAACAAAAAACACTGCACTCTATTTAATTATCCAAGGCTCTAATTATAACTCCCTTCTCTTTCCCACAAGCTTCAAAGCTGAGCCATGTGTATCCAGAAAGACACCTGTAATAATATTCCACAAAGTGCTTTCCTCTATCTTATCAGGGGATGTCCTTGAGAAGAAGAGTCTGTTTTTTTAAAAATATTTCCGAGCCTCTAGGTGGCAGTGTTACAAAGTATCATAGTTCTCACTTTCCCCCCTCCTCTCTTAAGGGAAAGCCGGCTTGCAATACACAAAACAGAAACACAAAAATCAAACAAAGTCAAGAGAAGCCTCTAGCCCAGAAAAAAAATAAATAAATAAAAAGTCCAGAAGAAGAATAAAACATATGAATATATAAAAGAAAAAAAAACAGTCCAGTTATCCAATAAATAACAATAGAGTCCGGAAGCAAAGAAAAGAAAAAAAAATGGATTCTCTCTTTGACGTTTCCCTTAAAAAAACCGCCGCTAAGTCAATTTTGTCAAAAAAAAAAACAAAAATCACACAGGTTTCTTCAAATAATTAGAGTAAACTTTCGAAACTCAAAAAATTAAATAAAAAAAAAGTTCTCACCCAACCGACAAACTCTTTCTTAAACTCTTTCCGTCTGGAGCCGCCCCAGCTTCAGCAGCATGGGGGCTGCCTCTCCGCCGCTGGCAAGAAGAGCTTCACCCGGGCTCTCCAGGGATTTTGCGGTATCCCCGGAGTCCTCAGGGTATGCTCTTCACGGTGGCTGTCCCTACGGGACAGCGTAGGTCCGTTGGACCGGCCGGTGGCGGAGATATCGGCTGCAATCGAGGAGCTCGATTGCAGACCGTATCGCCATGGCGCAAGCTCCTCCCATCTCCACTGTACTGAAAGCGCTTTAAATTCGAGCCCTTTTTCTTATTATTAATTTTTTTTTTTTTGGCGAGGCAGCTGAGGCGCTCGCAATTTCACTGGGGAGTCTTCACTTAGAGACGGCTTCTGTGATTAGTGCCCTATTGTGATCGAGGCGGCTGAGGCTCTCAGCGCCGTAGCTTGCTCGGGGCTGTAGCTCAGTGACAGCCGTTAGAATTTTCGCGCCTTTTTTTTTCGTGCGCGCGGGCGGCTGCGGCTTCAGCGTCCGACTTTCACTATCCGTGGTGCTCTAACCGACGCACTTTCACTGATAGCGCCCGGCCTTCTCTAACCCGGTAGATCTAACCTGAGCTTTCACTTCGCGATGACAGGCTGCTGAGTCCGATGGCTCGGTAAGCAAATCGGCAAGCGGCTGCGGCTTCCGATGACAGGCTTCTGAGTCCGAGGCTCGGCAGCAAAACGGCAAGCGGCTGCGGCTTCCGCTGACAGGCTCCTGTTCCTTTGGAAAATGCTCCTGGCTAGCCTTTACATCCCATCCTCGTCGCCAGTGTTGTATTTCAAGGGAAAGAGAGGCTTAGACCAGGGCATGCAATTAACACATTTATTGAAGGAACAGTGGTTGTCGCGTCTGCCAGCCAACGGGCAGACTAGCTTGCGAACAACGGCTGGCTTGGCTTGACAGCCGGCTTTTTATAGTCGGCTGTCAAACGACGCCAGCCAATAGGAACGGTTGTTGAACTTGCTTAACGAGTGGACCTGGTTGGAGCCCCAACCGGTTCCCAAGACATAACAGCTTTCTCATTAGCCTTGTCTCTTTTTCCACAGCAACCTTTAAATGTCATATCTGACAGTATGTATGTCACTCAAATGGCTGTTTGCATGTTTGATGCCTATATCTCCCATGTTACCCCTCCCTCTCTCATGACACTTTTTTTACAGCTCCAAGCGCTACTGAAGGAAAGAAGTAAGCCCTTATTTGTGGCTCACATTAGAAGTCATCAACACTTGCCTGGATTTTTATCAGAAGGCAATCATATGGCCGATGAGGCCTGCAAAATCATGACCTCCTCCCCTTTTCCTCAACCACTTTCGGCTGGGGAGAGTCATGACTATTTCCATCAAAATAAGAAGGCCCTGGTACAGCAATTCGGGATTACGTACCAGGAAGCCACAGCAATAATCCAACAGTGTCCCACATGTAGTCTCCAGGCTAGAGGTATCCCTGAGGGTGTTAATCCCAGGGGTGTCCAAGCTTGTGACACATGGCAGATGGACGTTACTCACTACCCTCCCTTTGCTCCCTGGAAATACATTCATGTGTCCATAGACACTTATTCAGGGTTTATTATGGCAACATTGCAAAGAGGAGAGGCAACTAAAAATGTTATTAAATCACTGTATTCGAACATTCGTAATGTTGGGATGTCCAAAAATTCTCAAAACAGATAATGGTCCTGCTTATGTCAGCTCTCCCTTTGCTGAGTTTTGTCATAAGTGGGCCATCACTCATAAATTCGGTATACCATTCAATAGCCAGGGTCAGGCTATTGTGGAAAGGGCAAACCAAACTCTGAAAAATGCCCTTGATCGGCAAACGGGAAAAAAGGGCTTTGGCCCCCCGAACCTCCCGGCGTTACAAAACATCTTGAACATTACACTCTATGCTCTTAACTTTCTTAACCTCACTGGCTCTCCCTCTTCTACGGCTGCTTCTCGCCATTTTACCAAGCCAGTGCCCCCCTCCTCTCGCCCTCTTGTCTATTTCAGGCAACTTCCAGATCCTGCGTGGAAAGGCCCTGCACAGCTCATCACGTGAGGAAAAGGATACGCTGCAGTACAACTTCCTGACAAAGTGCTTTGGGTTCCTGCTCGTTGTGTCCGCCCTTACCATGGGCCACCCAATGGCCGAGACTCCTCTATCTCTCACCCTCTTGCTGACAATGATATTTCCAGTCTTTTCACTCTTTAATGCATCTCCGGGGGTTATCCTAGCCCCCCTTCACAGCACAGTAACCTTTACTTATGAAGACAATTCTCTTCCTGCCTGCAATTATGCCTTTCAGCATAATGGCCACACTCTTCTGCCTGCTTCAGAAATCACTCTCTCATATTATTATTTCCCTTGCTTCATTTCTCTGACTATACAGGTAACTTCGCAAACAATTGGCTCCTATTCTTGTTTAGGCTTTTCTTTTAATCATACTTACCTCAATCATACTGTTCTCTTATTGTCTACCCCCTCTTCTGCTTTTCCTCCCCTATCTCCACTGTTTCTATCCTGGCTACAGCTGCTTGACTCCAACGTCTCTCCTCTTTCGGAACATCTGGAGAGACACCTTCACTGCTGCATTCCACCCTGCGACTCCGCTGCCTGCCTTTGGAGATCTACTCTTCCATCTTATTGGCCAGGCCGTTATAAGCCACCCTCGGACCGCAGACATCGCCTCATCCTCGATGGCACTTCTCACAAAACAACCACACTCATCCGGACGCATCGCCTCAGATACCCTGCGGTTCCGGGTCTCAGCTCCATTTCCAACGCCATGGAATGTGTCCAGCGCTCTCCAGTAAAAAAGAAGGGAACTATTTGGAGGTGGTTTCAAAATGACACTCTGTTGACAGATGACACCCAATATTCCATCACTTCTCATTTTCGTGCTACAACTCTGGCCCTTCACCACGTGCAATTGGCTGACTATGGACAGTACCAGTGTGAAATTACAAAAATGGTCAATGGATTTGCCACTTCCTCCCGATTGACTCTCACTTTGTATCAACAGCACGCTCCACACACCGCCCATCGTGTCCGTCGATCTCCTCGAGCAGTCTCCGCGAATGCACATCAGCCACATACCTATACCTGGACTATCCTGGACGTTCAAGGACAAGTTCTTAATAGCACCACCAACTACACTCGGTGGCCATGGTTTCCCCCATTATCCATGGACTTTGCTGAAATGGGTACTGGGGTCGAGAAATTTGCTGACAAAAAACTGCAAGCTGATATATGGGACAAACAAGGCTCTTGCACTCCAAATCCTGCTCATAACTTTCCTTTGTACTTTTGTCCTGCTCACAGTACCAGCGAATCCCGCGCTGCTTGTGGTGGTCCAATCGATAGGTATTGTAAAAAATGGAACTGTGTGTCCACTGGCCACATTCGGTGGTCACCCCCTACCAAAGGAGATTATATCAACATTACCCGCACTCGTGGGCACCTTCCCAGCTCTTCGTGGCCATGTTGTGGCCAGAGACTGAACCCGCTCACCATTACCTTTACTGAAAAAGGGAAGACATTGACTCAACAACAATGGATGTCAGGGTTTACATGGGGGGGACGGCAATGGGATGGTCATAGGGATGAAGGTAACATTTTCACTATTCGTTTAACAATGTCTTTGCCCATGTATGACATAGGTCCAAATCAAAATTTGAAGTCTGCCTTTTTACAAAAATCTGACACTCAGGCCAATCCATTAATTCAATTGGTTAATTCTTCTTTTGCATTGTTAAAAGCCACCCTTAATGACTCCTCCAAAACGGACCAATGCTGGCTCTGCCTATCTGACCTGCCACCCTTTTATGATGCAGTAGCCTCAGATGAACCCATTCGCAATTCCACCTCAGATAACGGATGCCGATGGAATACTTCTTCCATCACGGTTACTGACATAATAGGTCAGGGATGCTGTTTGGGAAATATCCCTGCTAATTATTCCAAGTATTGTCATAATGTTTCATTAGGTCATCATTGCCAAGTCTATTTGACCAAAGAACGGTTAGCCATCACATCCTTTACGGGCATGGTGGATATAACCCATTATATACCTCTTCTGGAAACAACATAACTGCTCGCCTCCGGGGTCAGTATTTCATTCCGGGTAACAACTCTGTTTGGGCATGCTCCACGGGAGCCACAGCCTGTGTTCATGGGGACGTTCTCATTGCTCAAAAATCCTTTTGCATACAAGTAAAATTGCTCCCCAAGGTAACTTATTACCCAGGGCCGGAACTTGTTAATGTGTTAGAATCCCCAAAATTCCCACTTCGTCAAAAAAGAGAAATTGTCACAGCTCTCACATTGTCTGTGTTGTTGGGCCTTGGTGCTGCTGGCGCAGCAACCGGGGTCACAGCTCTGGCTGTTGGTCATCAACAAGTAGCAGCACTTAGTTTACAAGTAGATGAAGATCTCAAACGTATTGAGACCTCGATCTCTGCACTCCAGGCCTCGCTCACTTCTCTGGCTGAGGTCGCTCTGCAGAATAGAAGAGGTCTTGATCTGCTATTTTTAAACAAAGGGGGATTATGTGTAGCCTTAAAAGAAGAATGCTGTTTTTATGCTGATCACTCAGGTATTGTCAAAGATTCAATGGCTGAATTACGCAAACGATTGAAGGATAGAGAAAATGAGCGACAGCAGAATCAAGCATGGTATCAAGGCATGTTCAATTATTCTCCATGGTTAACTATCCTGTTGTCTGCTGTAGCCGGTCCTCTGATATTGCTATGCCTTGCCTGTTTAATAGGTCCATGTGTTATGGGACGATTGCTAAAATTCTTACAAGGTCGCTTACAAGCACTTGATAATGAAATCAATAATACTCAAAAAACGGTCAGTTTTCTCACATCTGTTATTGTATCCAAAGATTCTGTTAAACAGCCTCTGCTGGACTGGTCTTCTGACGAAGAGTCAGAGAATGAAATAGATACAAATGCCTCCTATGCTCCCAAAGGAGCCCTATTGGCTATGAGTGATGAAGAGTCAGAAAGTGAGTGTTCCTCCTCGTACGAACTGATGCAACAGGATCTCAACAAACCGAAGGGTTTGTTGCCACCTTGTGAATCCATTTCAGAGGAAAAAGGACTTTACCTGGAGACGGCATCACAAAAATAATAAAAAAGGAGGAATTGTAGCTATTCCACCATTAAGCAGACATTGTCAAACACGGATACAGG
>NW_020771313.1:0-14356 GCF_900518735.1 Pseudonaja textilis | reverse complement strand
ACAAAGCTGTACAAGAACTTGCAGAATATGATGGATATATTACCACATTCCCTCCTTTTTTATTTATTCAAAGATAGGGGGTGTTTCAGTGGCAAAATACACAGTTCCCTCGCAAACTTGGTTTCGTACACTTAAGGCTGAGGCACACATTTGAAATAGATTAGGAATACATTGAATACAGCAACATAACATAATAAGTGTAATAACAATTATTACAACTAATTGAAGCAATAAACGTAACCATGAGCTGTCAGGAAGCCAATCCCATAGCAAAGCCCAAAGTGACTTATTGAAGCCATCTTTCCCTGCTTCGTGTTCAGCTATGCGGTCTTCCATATCATGAACAGTTCTTGTAATGTTAGGCTCATAATTATGTATAAAAAACACAACAATGTAAATGAATTAAAGCACAAACTCCTAACATTATATCTAAAGCATAAAGTAACTTGGCGAATTTCAGACACTTCTTCATTTAACATCTTAATATTCTCAACAGTATCATAAAACATAGCAACAGTAAAATTATTTAAAATATGAATATCTCTATAGTTCATAGCTATTCCAAAAGGTGGGTACATGCATACAAAGCTAACAATTAGTTACATTTAAACTCTTTGCTGCAATCCGAACGTCCTTGATGTAGGAATTTTCCTTCCTTAAATTATCACCAAGGTCTCTAGTTTCTGAGATAATGGCAGCTCTCCGCCTCCGCATTAGAGTCCGTGGAGGCATAAGACGAATGGAAAAAGAAGTTGTGTAAAGTAACTTAGGCAACTCCAATTGACACCAATATTGTCCATAGTCTGAAACAGAAACATTAAACAGGATCAGAGTTGTAGCACAGGCTGAAGATATAATATCCTTATCAGGTCCCGAGTAAAGAATGTCTTGACCCTTATGCCAGGACCAATATGCTGGAAAAATCAAAAGATGCCGCTGTTTGCAGATTAATTTAGTCCAATTCCCCAAAGGAACCTGCTGCATACAAGTTGATAATCTCAGATAAGCAGTCATCTTTTCCCAGCTTTCACAGCGCCACGCCTGGACTGCCGGCATCAAGAGAATCAGGAACCACGGAAACACCATCCTGAGAATCAGGAACCTCAGGAACGGAATCAGGAACCACAGGAACGCCATCCTGAGAATCAGGAACATCCCTCACTGGCACCTGCGAAGGCGCTTGTGAATGATCAGGCCGGATACATCGACCAGGAACCCAACGAATTTGACCAAGATGTTCTACTGCTGCATAACCACGTCCCCACGTAATCAGCTCAGCGGGAACCCATGCTGGATCCGGAAGGAATCGCACCAACACTCGAGGTCTCACTGCATCTGTAGAAGGGGAAGAAAAATGCCTGCTGGCCGCGCTCGCAGGGGGGTTACCAGACAAATTTAAAAAATTTAAAGTATACAAAGCAAGATTTAAATGATCTTGAATTGCCGGAAGCCCCAGGAGCTTCCCTCCTTTTTTATTTAATTTAGCTAACATGTTCTTGAGCGTGCCATTATAACGCTCCACAATAGCTTGTCCTGTGGAATTGTATGGAATTCCAAATTTATGTTCCACGGACCACTGTTTGCAAAACTGATCAAAGACTGTGCTCCGATAAGCCGCACCATTGTCTGTTTTTAAAGTTTGAGGCGTACCAGCGACTGAAAATGTCTTAATGCAATGATTGATGACATGTTTAACCGCTTCACCTCTTTGAGGAGTAGCCATTAGAAATCCTGAATAAGTATCCACAGTCACATGTATATACTTCCAAGGTGCAAATGATGGATACTGAGTAACATCCATTTGCCAAATCATTGAAGGTTTCAACCCCCTGGGGTTGACTCCCATAGGAATAGCCGTGCCTTGCTTTGAACAAGTTGGACATTGTTGAATTATGGCAGCAGCTTCTGCAGCAGTAAGCTTGAATTGATGTGCCAACGCTTTAGCATTTTGATGAAAATAACTATGGCTGTCCCATGGCTGAACAGTGAGAACTGAAGTTACAGCACTGTCAGCTTTGGCATTGCCTTGTGATAAAATTCCAGGTAAATTACTATGACTACGGATATGAGCAATAAAACACACATTCATACGCTGCTCCAAACATTCTTGCAACAACAAAAGCAAACGTAGAATATTAGGTGATATTCCAGGAGACAAATAAGAACCTGCTACAAAGGGTAACAAATTATATACATACAAAGAATCCACTATTAGATTAAAATCCTGATTTTGAAAATTTTGAAAAGCCAAAACTACAGCAGCAAGTTCTGCCTGCTGGGCAGACTTCTGCTCTGATGTCACTTTTGTATGCCAAATTCCAGATTTATCTTTCCAAACACAAGCACCAAAAACTTTCCCTCCATCAGTAAAGACTGTAGGAGCATCTGATATACTGATTACTGATTTAGGTCACACCCTGTCCCATTGATCTCTCATTTTGCTGACTTTGACCCCCCCCAAGAGCCCGACATTGCGCTTTAAAATGTCCAGGCTTCCCACAATTAAAAAAAAATTTCTTTTTTAGCATTTCCTGCCCGGAGAGCCAGAACTAAAGTCTCCATGTTAAAAGTCTGACTCCCCACCTTTTGGCAATCTGCGTTAGCCTGATCTACTGCTAACTTCAAAAGCAATTCATTCCGGGCAAATTGATTGTCAATTTGCCTTTCAATAGCCACTTTCAATCTGCTAATGAAATTTTCATAGGGTTCATTGTTTCCTTGTTTGATGTTAGTAAAGGTCTTCTCACCACCTTCGCCGTCAGGGAGGGCCCGTACGGCTTGTAAATTTAACTGTGGGAGAAGAACGAACCCCTCCTCAGGCATTCTATCTCTCTGTTGATTTAAAGCAACGTCCACACCAATTTCTACTGGATTAAGTTGAATCTCCACTCCAAAATCTACCAAATCATCTCCTGATAATTCCCCTCTATTTGTTGCTTCTTGAATAGCTGCAGTAACTGCATCTACTTGAACTCTTAAAGGCAAACTCTTCTCTTCTGACAAAGTATTTTCAGTGCCTGACAGCCCTCTGGATTTATCTGGAGGTGCTGTCGGTGGCAATATACGTACCGCATTGTAAGGCGGCAAACCTTCTTCGGGGGGTGATAGGAGCGGTTGTTCATGCGTAGCTAATGCATCCATAACCACCCTCCAGGTTAACAAAATTGAAGAAGGGGCACGAGGCTCCTCGTGCAAAAATTTCCCTATCTTTCTCCAGCGCTCTACTTTAATACTACCTCCCTCTGGATAACACGGAATATGTTTCCAAACATACTGTAATAAATCCTCAATTTCTTTCTTTCCTACTTCATGTCCTCTACTATGAACTCCAAACTTAAAACTATTCCCAGCGATTTCTCTCATTTCCCTAATGTGCCCTGTCTGAGCCTTCGAGAAATCTCCCCCCATACTTACGAAAAGAATCTATCTCCGTCCAGCGAAGAAGATGAGGGCCCAGTCGACGTCCGCGACGATGAGTATGGGATGCGGGAAACGTATAGCTTTCAAGCTATCACGCCAAAACGTATAGCCTTCCAAACTATCACGTCGGGGTCACCACTTGTGATGGACTGGCAATTGAAAAATGATGGGAGACGCAGGGAAGACGTCTGAGCAACTGCCAGCCCCGAGAGCCCCCGGGTAGCAGTATTTATTAAGAAAATGCAAATACAAAATCAAAACAATGACTTCAACATTAGCTCAGCAACATTATCTAGCTAGGCCTTGGCGAAGGTGATAAAGTTCCCGTGAGAAAGCAGGGCACCAAAGGTCTCATGGGAATGGCTCGGATAGGTACTGTGAACTCCCACACAAATTCCTGGCCTCTGAGCTTTGCAGATAACAGGATCAAACTCTCATCATAAAGACACTACTGCCCTCATGAGGAGCGTTTGTGATACCCCCAGATCTTACAAAGCTGTACAAGAACTTGCAGAATATGATGGATATATTACCACAACAACTCATCAGTCTGGGACCCACATTACGTATCTGATATTAGCACAGTTGAGAAAGTCCAGAAATATTTCACAAGAAGAGTTCTCCACTCCTCTACTCATTGTAGAATACCTTATGCCACCAGACTTGAAATTCTAGACCTAGAAAACCTAGAATTACGCCGTCTTCGATCCGATCTAAGTATAGTATATAAAATCATACGTTGCAATGTCCTACCTGTCAATGAATTCTTCAGCTTCAACCATAACAACACTAGAGCAAACAATAGGTACAAACTCAAGGTTAATTGCACCAAACTTGATTGCAGGAAATACGACTTCAGCAACGGAGTGGTCAATGTCTGGAATCCTCTACCTGACTCTGGGGTTTCTTCCCCAAGCCCCCAAAACTTTAACCTTAGACTGTCTACTATTGACCTCACCCCTTTCCTAAGAAGTCTGTAGGGGGGGTGCATAAGCACACCAATCGTGCCTACCGTCCCTGTCCTATTGTTTATTTTTCTTATATGTACCCATTTCATTTATTCATAACTATGTATATACTTATACCTATTATCTTGTAAGCGATTGACAAATCAAATAAATCAAATCAAATCAAATACACACACACACACACACACACACACAGACACACACACATATATTTATTTTCTTATTTTTTCGCGGGTATTTATATGTATGGTATTTAGGTTTCTTCGGGTATTTTCCCACGTCTTAATATTTGTGCTTTTATTATAGCGACGTTTCAGCAGAATCTCATCTGCCATCCTCAGGCTTGTGTACTGGGTTCTTTTTAATCACGTGTGTCAGGCTTGGTAGAAACAAAAAACGGCTGCATATATACACATACATACATACATATATACATACACATATATACATACATACATATACATATACATATTTTACTTCACTTCACTTCACTTTACTTTACTTTTTTACTTTACTTTACTTTTATTTACTTTTATTTTATTTACTTTTATTTTATTTGCTTTACTTTTATTTACTTTTATTTTATTTACTTTTATTTACTTTTATTTTATTTACTTTTATTTACTTTACTTTACTTTACTTTATTTTACTTTATTTTATTTTATTTTATTTTGTTTTATTTTAATAGAAGTGCCTGGGGGGGGCGAAGGGCTTCGAACTCTCCTGCAGCTGGAAAACAGTTGTTTGCAGAAGGAGCTCGGATGACTTAGGCCGGAGTCTGGGCGAACAAAGGGGTCTCTATCAAGGGAAGACCCTGCTTGGCTGAACAGCTGAAATCACAGCCCCCAACTCAACCCTCATCCTTCCACCGCTTGAGTCAAAAGCGCTCTGAAAATTGAACCTTTTCTGTAGGGGTGGGACTCAAAAATTTTTTTACTACCGGTTCTGTGGGCACGGCTTAGTGGGCGTGGCTTGGTGGGCGTGGCAGGGGAAGGATATACTGGAAAATCCCCCTTCCCTCCCCACCCCACTAACCTGCTTTCCAGCTCCGTTCTCCTGTGCCGGGCAAACAAAGGAGACCCAGCCGATCAGCTGGGACTCAATGGGAGGCAGAGAAGAGATCGGGGTTGGCAGGGCCAGTCAGAGGTGGGATTGGCCGGTTCTCCAAACTACTCAAAGTTTCCGCTACCGGTTCTCTAGAACCGGTCCGAATCTGCTGAATATACAACCTTTGATTTTTTGTCTATACAAGTACTAACTTGTTGTTGTTCAAGTGAGACACTTTTTAAGTTAATTTGGCCTCCAATGGACAACCTTCCTTGTCACCATTGTTAAGGGAATCCCTGTGCTTGGTAATCCGGTTGTTAAGTGATGGTCGCAAAAGGGGATCACATGACCCCAGGACGCTGCGACCGACATAAACATGAGTCAGGTGCCAAGAAAGTCTGAATGGAACGGAAGGATTTATATTGCAGACTACAGGAACCAGGAGCACCACTCAGGTGTCCCTGAGGACACAGATAAACCTCCAAGTGGCCTCAATGACCTTCTAAAAAGGATGCAAATGACCAGCTGTCTCGCAAGGCGTATCGATCTTTCCATCCTCCACCATCCAGTCAGAGCTGAAGAAGCTTCTTGGATGAGTAGCAAAACGTCTTCAAAAGAAAAACCAGAAAGTCCAGTTCTCTTTTGAAAAAAAAGCACGTTTCGGGCAACCAGGGCCTGGATGACTGAGATCCCAAAACAACTACAGACATCCAAAATTAAATCAAACCCGGATGAGCACAAACGATCCAAGCCAAACGTTACCTTTTCTGCCCCTTCAACCGATCGACGGCTCCGCCCTCCAGAAATCCAGCGGGGAGTGACAGATTCTCCTTGGGGTGGCCACTCTGGAAATTAAAATAAATAAATAAATAAACAAACTTACAAAATGGAGGAACGGGAAGCCAACCTGCAACCCCCCCAAAAAAAATTTAAAGGAGAAGAGGAACCACCCTAAAGTAAAATGGAATATAATGTAGTATGATATTTAAACCAAGGACCTGTACAGATGCCAAGAACGAGGTTGATAACATGATGTTTTATGATGTAATAAAAGAAACTCAATAAAAAAATATATATTAAAAAAAGTAAAATTTCAACGTATTTATTTATTTATTTATTGTTTAAAAAGTCAATCCGAATAGAGCCAGAAGGGACTTTGGAGGTCTTCTAGCCCAACCCAATTAAAAGATGAGTGATGACAAAAGTCCTTGGACACAGATCGGCTCAGCGTGGCTGTTCCTGGACTGCGGAGAGCTTGTTTATTCTGGCTCCATTGAAATGAATGAGCATTTGCAACCTTTGAGAAGCAGTCAATTGAAATGTGAGGAAGAGATTGGGAATGATCACGTCATGGCTACATTCCCACAACATGTTCAGCTGCAGACTGCGTTTGTGGGATCAAACCTAGGTCACCCTGTCGTGTGAACCCAGCTCTGATTGGCAGTAAGTTTCGGGGAAGTCCTGGGTGGACTTGATAGATCAAACTCAGCTACTGTTCTGACCCAAACCTGGTTCCAAGGAAGGAAACACGAGACAAAGGTAACAGCACAACCTTTTAACGTTTCTTTACGAATTCCGTTCCTTCCCGGTTAAAAGGCTGTTTCAAACCAATTGTCCCTGATAAGAACCAGCCTTGCCAAGGTGGTGCAAGACTGCCAAGAACACGAGATAAAGTTACTAAGGAATATTTCAAACACAAAGAGTCTCCAAACACCAACCAAGATCATCCAAACGTCCGCTGGGCTTGCGTGCAAAAACTGCTTTGCTTCCTGCAAAGAACTCTGGTTTCTCAGCTGGCTTTGATCTCTTAAGGGAGGGGCCATTATCTTGCAGCCTTACTCCCGAGTTGCCCGTGCTGCTGCAGATGCTCACGCATGCTGGGCACAGGCTCCTCGGGGTGCTCTTCCTCGCTGCTGCCAGCCTCCACAATCTCCAAAGGCAGCACTCCGCTCCCTGATGGTCCTGGCCCCATCCCTGCCTCCCACGCAGGCCCCTCATCTGAGTCCTCGCTCTCCGAGACCTCAGTCGTCCACACCTGCTGCTGGCAAACCACAACAGCTACGGACAGATTGTGTTGTGAGATGAAACCTAAGTCAACATGCTGTGGGAACCAAGCTCTATGTCAGAGTTCCTGCGATGGCCCTGATTAAATCCTGAGCTTCGAGCCAAGCTTCAAAAGAATTCAAAAGATTTTATTAGGAGCAACATGCCAGCATGAACCCAAATGAAGCCAACTCTGGCAGGCGTAATTTACAGTCACCTGTGACCCTGTTTCCCTGTTTCCCTGCACTGGGTGTGTCATAAATCAGATTCTCCAATGAAGCACTGTTTTATTAGGAGCAACATGCCAGCATGAACCCAAATGAAGCCAACTCTGGCAGGCGTAATTTACAGTCACCCGTGACCCTGTTTCCCTGTTTCCCCGCACTGGGTGTGTCATAAATCAGATTCTCCAATGAAGCACTTCTAGATCCCAAATTAAGTGGTCTGTTGGAGAAGGCTCCTAAGAAAGCAAACTGATAAGTTGTCAAACAAATCGACGCGGAGTTGTTACTTGAGGCACAAACGGAACAAAATAAAATTATCCTACTTCAGAGATATTATGCAAAAACACAGCTCTCTGGAAAGGCTTCTAATATTAAGAAAGGTAGAAGGAAAGGTAACAGCAAGATGGATGGACTTTGTTATGGTGGGTGATATCTGTACCATTGGGAGTCTTGAAAGAGCAAGTTAGGAGTAGATCATTACGGAGAAAATCTACCTATATGATCATTAGGAGTTAAAAACAACTTGAGGGCGCGTCATCACGCACTCATTCAATCAATGAATCAGTCAAAATTAAGTGGTCTTAAGTGGTCCATCACGTCCTCCGATGAAGGATTTTTTTGGGGGAGGTGTCATCCATCACATTCTCCAATGAAGGCTTTTCAGGGGCAGAAGATCTGGTAGCCTAGCTACAATCTTTGTAAGATAAGCGTGGAATGTGCTTCTGGTTTTAAACTGCCGTACTGCTCCTTCAGAGTGCCTCCCGCCCTTGTTTATGGCAACTCAAAAACAGACATAGGAATGTTTTATGAGTTGACACTCTAACTTGGGAGTGAGTTTTCGGGATGTCCCAGGTGGTCCTGACAGGTGAGACTCAGCTAAAGACCAAATTGATTGCGTTGTGGGATGAAAACCTGGGTCACCATGTTGTGTGAACCCAATTCTGATCGGCAGTAGGTTTTTTTTTGGGGGGGGGGAAGTCCTGGGTGGACTTGATAGATCCAACTCAGCTACAGACGGATTGTGTGGTGAGATGAAACCTGGGTCACCATGTCGTGTGAACCCAGCTCTAACGGGGAGTGACGTTTGAGGGTATCCTGGTTGGTCTTGAGAGTTGAAGTTCAGCTACAGACCAGACTGAGTGTGTCATGAGGTCAAACCTGGGTCAGCGTAGGGTGGGAACTTAACTTGAACTGGGAGGGTTGTTTTTTGGTTTTGATTTTTCAGGAATGATCTGGATGGCCTTGACAGGTTCAGATGTTGGTCCTCAGTGGTTGCACAGTGAGAAACCTGGTTGCTGAAATGTTCTTCTCCAGCTCACCACCTTCCTGCTGTGGTAGAAAAACACAGCTGTGGGCGGTGGCAGCAGGCATCACTCTCCGATCTTGGAAGACTAAACCAGGTTGGGTGGCTTCCAGCGTGGAGAGAAACCAGCAGAAAATCGAAGCGGTCGGTCACAACCACCACCTCTTTTGACGAAGGAGAACCATTTCCATCTTCTGGAGCAGTGGTCTCCAACCTTTTTTGTACCAGGGACCAGTGTCACGATTATTCATCCTTTATGGACCGGTACAAAATGATCCACGGACCGGGACCGGCATCAGCATGCACACGACCAAGGCAAGGCGAGCCGAGCGACCGGCCAGCCAGCCGTCCCCCGCTTCTCCCCGCCACCTTCAACTCCTCCTTTGTACTTTCTCGCGGTCGATGGGCTTTTTGGGCTCTTTCTTAATCTCCTCCTGAGTAACGCGAGACTCCACCGCCGTCGGGACAGCTCTTCGTTCGAAGCCGCCGCCCCCCCTTCGACGAAACTAAGGCGTGAGGATTCCTTCAGCACCCAAACACCGCTTTCCAACCGACGACCCACAAGCTCACCCGGAAGCACTTTCTCAAGCGCCATCGAAACAAGATGGCGGCGCCCAAGCAAAATAGGCGGCCCAGTACAAAATGATCCACGGACCGGTACTGGTCCGGGGCCTGGTGGTTGGGGACCCTTGTTCTGGAGAACTTCTTCTCCCGTTTCTTGAGAATTGGCCTTCCTGGGCTCATGTTATTGTGAAGAAAGAGGGGGTTGGTGGTGGATGCTTTACCTCGGACACCTTTCTATTTTTGAGGTCTCTCTGGTTCTCCTCTCTTCCCAATTTCAGGAAGGGTCTCGGGGAAGCGTTCCCTCCTGGCCTGTCTCCTTCATGGAGAAAAGGTGAACTCCTTTCTCCATCAGCAACCATTTCCAAACGGTTTAGGAGAGGTGGAGCAATGGGTCTTCCTTTGACTCCTTTGTCTAGTGGTGAAGGCCCCGGGCTAAAAACCGGGAGATGGTAAGTTCTAGTGCCACCTCAGGCACGAAAGCCAATTTGATGACTCTGAGCCAATCGCCAGGAGACGGTGAGTTCTAGTCCCACCTCAGGCATTGGGTTCCTTTGGGCGAATCACTAGGACAATGTGAGTTCTAATCCCACTTCAGGACATGAAAGCCAATTGGGGGACTTTGGACCAATTACCAAGAGACAGCGAGTTTGTTAGGAATAACATAGGTTACCTAACGTAGTTTGGGTAAAATAATATATATAAACTATGATTGTAAGTTTAAGTGTGTGTCACTTTAAACTGCAAAGCATGTAATTTTGGGTGCGGTTGTGAAACCGCCATAAGAGGGAGCAAGAGAACCTGCCGACGATTCCTGACGATTGCTGGTTTGATGGATTGATGGTTTGTTAACTGCGTGTTTTCCCTACTGCTGAGTTGCTGAACGTTGAAGAAAGGAGGTTTTGACTTCTTCATATCTCTACTGCGAGGAGATATATTACTGGACTGATATTTGTAAGTTTACTGACCTCTTTTTCGACACTGGACTTTGCAACTGAATAATCCCCGGGCGGACTGAATTAGTGAATGATATATGGACTGTTTTTTGACTATGCTAAAACTCTTGCTGGAATAAACTATTTAACTAGCACGGTGTATCTGTTTTAATGAGTGTAAGCTACAAAAACGTTTATCTCACATATTTTGCCTGCCTGCCTGACTGCCGTGCAGATTCTGCTAGGGTGTATCCCTAACAGAGTTTCTCTGATTTCATGGTACGGCGAGAAGTCCAGGAGGCTGCAGGGAAGGGACAGTTGGACCTTCAAGGAAGCTTCTGTCCACCTCGTCCCCAAAGCAGTTGTGAGGACAGCCCCCCCCCCCCCCCAGTTGCCCAGATGCCTACAATTTCTCTTCTCCTTCAAAAGGAAACTTGAAACCAACCATGGTCAGGCCAAGGAGAAGCAGGAGGAGAAAACTAGAAGTGAAATCTTCAGTGTCCTTCTTCTCTGCGGTGGGTGGGTGGTGTGGGTGTGTGGTGTGGGTGTGTGGTGTGTGGGTGTGTGTTGGGGCCCGTTCTCCTTCTTCTCCGTGAGCTTTTGGTAGGTACCGCACTCACCTTCCCAACTCCATGGACAAACCTTTTGGCCAGCCCTCTTACCGTCTATCTGCACGGCTCTTCTGGCCTGTCTGGGAAGGGACTTGGTGGCCAGAACGCAGTAGGGAATTCTGGCCTTTCTCTTCCCAACGAGAAGGAAGAAAATTTTGGGAAAGTGGCACCCAACAATTGGAAGTGCTCTTGTCCATGTCCCTTTTCCTTCCTTCCCTTTGTTCCATCTCTTTCTCTCCCTCTTCCATCACCTCTCCCTCCCTTTCTACTCCCTTTTCTTCTTCCTTCCCTCTTTCCCTCTCTCCCTCTTCCCTTTATTCTAATCTTCTTCCTTCCTTCATTCTTCCTCCTTCTCCTTTCTCCTCCTCCTTCAATCCTCCTCTTCATGCTCCTTCCTCCCTCTTTCTCCTGTCTCCCCTCTCTCTCTTCAGCCCTTCCGCCTCTCCTCTCTTCTTTCCTCCCTCCCTCTTTCTCCTTCCTTCATTCTTTCTGCTCTCCTTCTCCTTCCTCTTCTCTTCCTGACTCCTTCTTCTTCCCTCCATCCCTCCTTCCACCCTTTCTTCTTCTTCCTACTCTCCTTCTCCTTTCCTCCTCCCTCTTTCTCCCTCCTTCATTCTTTCTCTCTTTCTCCTTCCATTTCTCTTCCTCCCTCCTTCATCTTCCTCCCTCCCTCCTTCCTTCCTACTCTCCTCCTTCCTTGCTCCTCTTCCTTCCTCCCTCCATCCTTCTTTCTCCTTCCTTCATTCTTCCCACTCTCCTTCTCCTTCCTCTTCCTCTCTCCTTCCTCTTCCTCCCTCAATCCTTCCACCTTTCCTTCTTCTTCCTACTCCCCTCCTCCCTCCCTCTCTTCCCTCTCCTCCCTTCCTTCTTTCCTCCTTTCTCCTTCCCTCTTTCCTTCTTATACTCTCCCTCCCTCCGTCTTCCTCCTTCCTTCTTTCCTTCCTCCTTCCTCCTCTTTCTCTCTCTCTTCGTGGGCCTGCCTCCCTTTCTTCTTCTCCTCCTCCTCCTCCCTTCCGCCTTCCATTTGTTTTCATTCCATTTGTTTTCATTACGCATTTTATTCTCCCAGCTCCTCGGAGGCCGGAGGAGACAACGGGAGATGGTGTCATCCTTTATAAATAACCTCTGGATTTCCCAATCGTTCAAAAGTGCGAAGATTTCCTGGAAAGGAGGACTCAGCAATTGGGCTCTTTGTCCTGACCACCATCCTTTCTCTCTGCAAACCGACACAAACGGGGCACAACTTGTACCAAACCCAGAAGGGAACCTTTGCTGACTTGGGTCAAATCCTTCACCTCTATGCAAAGTTTTCATGGGGGGGGAGGGGGCGCTGGAGGGGCGGAGGGGGGTGTGTGTAAACCACCCTCTAACAGGAAGCTTGAAAAAAAATTTCCCCTTTTGCACAAAATGACTCTGTTTTGCCGAGTCGGGGCCTTCTCTCACCCTGGCACCACTAGATATCAGGACAGAGAGGCGAGGGACCCCGGAGGTCTTCCAGTCTGACCCCTTCATCAAGCATTACCATGGGGAGACTGCAACGGTCTAAGTGAATAGAATAGAATTGAGAATAGAATAGAATAGAATTGAATAGAATAGAATAGAATAGAATAGAATAGAATAGAATAGAATAGAATAGAATATAGAATAGAATATAGAATAGAATAGAATAGAACAGAACAGAATATAGAATAGAACAGAATATAGAATAGAATAGAATAGAATAGAATAGAATAGAATAAGGAATAGAATAGAACAGAACAGAACAGAATAGAATAGGGAATAGAATAGAATAGGGAATAGAATAGAATAGAATAGAATAGAATAGAATAGAATAGAGAATTCTTTATTGGCCAAGTGTGATTGGACACACAAGGAAATTGTCTTTGGTGCAAATGCTCTCGGTGTACATAAAAGAAAAGATACATTCGTCAAGAGTCAAGAATCATCAGGTGCAACACTTAATAAGAGTCATAGGGTACAATCAACAATCAAATCATACTAGGAAACAGTCAATTCTAAAAAATCGTAAGGATACAAGCAACAAAATTACAGTCATACAGTCACAAGTGGGCGGAGATGGGCGATGAGTGATGAGAAGATTAATAGTAATAGCAGTGCAGACTTTGTAAATAGTTGAACAGTGTTGAGAGAATTATTTGTTTAGCAGAGTGATGGCTTTCAGGAAAAAAACTCCCCTTGTGTCCAGTTGTTCTGGTGTACAGGGCTCTATAGCATCATTTTGAGGATAGGAGTTGAAACAGTTTATGTCCGGGATGTGAGGGGTCTGTAAATATTTTCATAGCCCTCTTTTGGACACCCACTTTAGGGTGCAGTATACACGTCCTCAATTGAAGGCAGGTGGATAGTAATTCTTTTTTCTGCAGTCCTAATTACTCTCTGGAGTCCGTGTCTGTCCTGTTGGGTTGCAGAACCGAACCAGACAGTTCTAGAGGTGCAGATGACAGACTCCATCATTCCTCTGCAGAACTGGATCAGCAGCTCCTTGGGCAATTTGAGCTTTCTGAGTTAGATTAGATAATATAGAGAGAAAGAAAGAAAAAGAAAGAGAGAGAGAAAGAAAGAAAAAGAAAGAAATAGAGAGAAAGAAAGAAAGAAAGAAAGATAGATAGAAGATAAATTGAAAGAGAAAGAAAGACAGAAAGAAAGAAAAAGATATAGATAGATAGTAAAAAGATAAATTGAAAGAAAGAGAAAGAAAGATAGATAGATAGATAGACAGATAGATAGATAGTAAAAAGATAAATTGAAAGAAAGAGAAAGAAATAAAGATAGAAAAAAGATAAATTGAAAGGAAGAGAAAGAAAGATAGAAAGAAAGAAAAAGATATAGATAGATAGATAGTAAAAAGATAAACTGAAAGAAAGAGAAAGAAAGAAAGAAAGATAGATAGATAGAAAGAAAGAAAAAGAGAGAAAGAGAGAAATAGATAGATAGATAGATTGATAGACAGAAAGAAAGAGAAAGAAAGGTAGAAAGAAAGATCAATAGAAAGAAAAGAGAGACGAGAGGGAGAGAGGGGCAGAGAAAGCGAGAGAGGCCGCTTGTTGGGTCTTTTTGTGCCGCGAGTTTTCTATCTGTTCCTCTCGGGAGCAGCAGAAACCGTCCGAAGGCGGGACAGGGCTCAACCCTCCGCCGCGGCCGGGAGAGGCTGGGTTGGATGCAGGGCCGGGCGGGAGGAACAAACGGTTCTTCCCGGCCAGTTGGCTTCCCCCCCCCCCCCCCC
>NW_020771312.1:0-14372 GCF_900518735.1 Pseudonaja textilis | reverse complement strand
CAGAATCTCATCTGCCATCATCAGGCTTCTGTATTGTGTCTGTCTGTTGACACACAGATGGACACAATACAGAAGCCTGATGATGGCAGATGAGATTCTGCCGAAACGTTGCTACAACTTTAAAAGCACAACTACAATGATGTGGGAAAATACCCGAACGAACAAAGCTGAATGCCATATATATATATATAGCATTCAGCTTTGTATATATATGTTTTCAAGGTTACTGTTGCATTTTATGACCATTATCACTCTGTGATAGAAATTCCAGTCCCATGGTAACTTTAGGACTATTTGAGAGGGAGGGAGGACGGGAGGGAGAGAGGGAGGAATTAAGTAAGTAAAGTAAGTAAGTTTTGTCTAAACTATGTAAGAAGTTGAATATGACAAAAATGTTCCATTTGCCAACTCCTGTAGGACAGCCCCTTAGCTAAATTAACTATACTTTGATATAGCTTATATGTGAATCAAACGGTTTCCTATTCAATAATACTAATTTTTCTTTCTATTTTTGTTTTATGATTTTGGACACTATTTAGACTCATGTTTGAATTGGGTAGCTATATAAATAAATAATTTCTAAATATATAAATAATAGCCAAAAGTGCCAGTATTTTATTCACCATTAGATTTTTTTAACCCAAGTGTGGCCATAGTAGCCTTTGTTGAGGTAATTCCCCGTTAGGAGAATGAGCGCATACAGGGAGATGTATTTGAGAGTAGTGTTTGAATAATACACATACAGCACACAGATACACTGTACAGTAAATGTAGGGTTTTATTTTCAATAAAGGTTTAAGCAAAGTTCAAAATAGGCAGTGCAAAGTCATTCACATGTTAAATCAGTCAGTTTTCAATCCAGGGATAATCCAAAAACAAATTCCAGTGTCAAAAACAGTTCAGTATCAGACTTCCATCAAATCCATGAATATCAGTCAATTAGAAGAAATGGAGGAAGGGCAATACTTTCCAACAAAAGGAAACAGAGATTCACTCAGAGATTCACTCAGAAGAGACTCAGACTAAAACAACCCAGGTTTCTGGCTCCATTTTATGGCTGTTTGAGAAACCACACCCAATTGCATGCTCTTGCATTCCCTTAAAGAGTATTAAAATGTCTATCCTAGTTTATATATTTCTAACCCAAATAGCTGTTAGATGACTTATATTCCTAACACTCTCCCCTTTCGGGAAGACAATATATACAACCTTACATTCTAAGTCCATAATCTTCACAGAAAGCTTTATGTTTTATAGAGCCTTGGGCCTTTGTAAAATGATCTGCTATATTGTTTTCTGACATACAGTATTCTAGCTTAATCATTTTACTTTGCACACATTGTCTCACATTTAAATATCTTAAATCTGTGTGTTTCGTTCTTGTCTTAACAGCAATATTTGAAGCCATCTGTATTGCTGATTGGTTGTCTTCATAAACAACAATAGAATCTGTTACATCAATTCCCATATCAATCATTAATTGTTTATACAAAACTAAATCTGTACATAGTAAAGACAAACATGAGAATTCAGCCTCCATTGTTGACAAACTTAGATGTTTCTGTCTAATAGGCCTCCATCCAATCAACGCTTTTCCCAATAATACTACAATTCCCGATGTAGATTTTTGTGTGTTTATGTCTGTAGCAAAACTTGCATCAGCATATGCAGTCAAATTCAGTTCATCTTTTGGCTCCAAATACAATGCATAATGCATTGTCTGTTTCAGATATCTTAACACATGTTTAGCAGCTTGCCAGTGCCTTTTAGTTGGCTCAGCATTAAATCTCGCTAATTGTTTAACACTGTATGAAATATCTGGCCTTGACCATTTACTGAGATAAGATAAACTACCAATCAAGGACTGATAAATGTTCTTATCAAAAACAGGACTTTGAACATCACTATAGCTAAACTCCTGGCTCATTGGTGCTTTAGCCGGCTTACAAAGTTCCATTTTATAACTTTTTAGTAATTGGTTAATTTTATCTGCCCATGAGATCTTGTATCCTCCCTTGGTTCTATCTATCTTTAAACCAAGATATTGTTTGATTTCTCCTAACTGTTTTATGTTAAATTTCCTCTCTAACTGTGAGATTATTTTAGTAGCTTCTTGTTCAATTTTGGTGATTAATGCTATGTCATCAGTAAATAATAGCAATAATTAAATTACACCATTATTTTCTCTTTTAAAAAAACATGGATCAGCCATGCCAGCTACAAAACCTATTTAGTTACTTCTTTAACTATACATTGGTTCCACTCATATCCTGATTGCTTTAAGCTATAAGACTCTTTTTCAATCTCCAGCAATCAGTTGTATTATCCTTTTTGATACCTAAAGGTTTCTTTAAATATATAGTGTGTTGCAATGGTGCAGGCAGATAAGCCGTCTCTACATCTAAATGATTTACAATGTATTTCTCCTTAGCTGCCCACACTAATGCTGCCCTTAATGTAGTAGCCTTCAGACTAGGTGCAAACACCTCATCATAGTCATTTGCTGTCTGATTGAACCCTTGTGCTACTAACCTGGCTTTATGAGTAACAGTCCCATCTACACCTGTCTTTAGCTTATATATCCATTTACATCCTATGGCATGTTTACCTGGTAGTAACTAAACATTTTTATATACCTCCAACTTTTTTAATGATTCCAGTTCCTTACCCATTGCTTTCTGCCAAGCAGACTGATCCTTAGCAGGATACAGTTTCAGTTCATTATAATTACTTGGGACTGTATTCACTTGGCATACAACACTAGCCTGATATCTATCAGGTGGTCATGTTACTTGGGTTGAACGTCTTGGTAATACAGGGCTTACTGGTGGACTTTCTTGTGCCACCTGCTCCTGTTCTTCTACTTCCTCCTGTGCCTGTTCTACTACTTCCTCCTGTTCTTCCTCTTTAATGGCTATTTGTTGTTTACTGATATCATCTTTAGGGACTATTTGGGTGTCAATAATAATATCATTGCTGGATTCCTGTTCCAGTTTATCCCACCCAATGTGCTCAAGAAATGTTGCATTAGCACTACAATAAACATGAGCTGTGCCTTGATTCCAGAATCTAAATGATCTATGGTTGGCCTCATAACCCACAAAAAATAACTTCTTAGCTCTATGTTGCCCTTTCAGTCTTACTTGTGAGGGAATATGCACCCATGCTGGAGCTCCAAATGAGTGTAGGTAACTTAAATTTGGCTTTCTGCCATGCCAACAAGTGAATGGCAATTCTCCAGGTGTTGTATTAACTACATTGTTTAGAACATGGTTACTACACATTATGGCCTCACCCCACAGTGTTTCAGGTAAACCTGAGTCAGATAACATAGTGCAAGCCATGGCTTGTAATGTTTGCCCTCTTCGTTCTACAGACAAGTTATGTTGTGGTCTGTAAGGTGCAGAACATTTATGCTCGACACCAGCCAATTTCAACATAGTTTGGAATCTCTTGTTAAGAAACTCAGTCCCATTATCAGTTACTAATGTAATTACTTTACTTTTCATTTTTCTTTCTGCAAACCTTAGCCAGTTAAAGAAATGTTGGAATGTTTCTGTTTTGTTTTTCATAAGATAGCAGAAACCGTATTGTGAGTCCATAATACTCAAAATATAACAGGCACCTCCTAAACTTGGTTTCTTAGGACCAATTATGTCAGCAAACACAACCTCTAAAGGTTCTTTGGTCTTAAACCCATTTAGTCTGTTTGCAGGAGTAACCTTGCTCTTCTCCTGGCTACAAGCATTACAATTTAAATACTTGCTACAGGGTTTCAATTTTACTCCCTCTGACAATTCAACAGTTTGTTTGAGCATTTTGAAATTAATGTGTTCTAGACGTTTATGCAGTAAATGTATATATTCATCATGTGGCTTAACATTGTTATAAACTGAGTTAGCCATCTTCAACTGGTCATCATGTATCACATATAAATCATCCTTTAAATTAGCAGTAACACTTTTACCCTCTTTCTCTAGTATACATTTATCTCCCCAAAAGGTTACTACATAACCAATATTAACCAAAGCCCTTACTGATAGCAAATTAAATTTCAGTTTAGGTACATATAACATAGTTAAATGTTCGTTTATACAAGAACAATATGCAGTACCTTCACCTGATGCATTAAATCTTCCATCCATTTGCCAATGATACATGTTGCTTACTCATGGACATCTTTACAAACCTCTTTCTATCTTTAGAAATGCATTGTGATGCTCCCCTATCAACAACTCACAAATCATGGTTTACAGTTTAATTGCTAACATTCTTCTTAGTCTTCTGGTGTTTACTAGCATTCTGTTGTTTTCCCTTCTTACAGAATCTAGCTATATGTCCCCTAGCCCCACAAGAGAAACATTTCCTAACAGTATAGGCAGTTGGAGACAAATTATCTTCTTGTGGTTGTTCCTTCCTCAGTTGGTCCCTATCCAGCGTCTTCTTGCTTCTTCCAGCAACCTTCCGGTTATGTCAGTCAATGTCAGTTTATCTCTGGGCAGGACTTCTAGTGAAGATACATAATCATCATAACTTTCATCCAATGAGGAAAGAATGATGTAAACTTGATGCAGCTCTGAAAATATCAGTTCCTTTTCATGTAGCTCTTGAAAAGTTCTTCTCATGAAGTTTAAGTTTAAATGAGCTAACATATCTCCACCTTTCAGAAGACATGCTCTAAACAGTTTACGTGTAAGATGTATGTGTGCACCTACACTGTCACGAACATAAATCCTCTTCCAACAAAAGGAAATAGAGATTCACTCTCTTCTGAGACTCAGACTAAAACAACCCAGGTTTCTGGCTCCATCTTATGGCTGTTTAAGAAACCACACCCAATTGCATGCTCTTGCATTCCCTTAAAGAGACAGTATTAAAATGTCTATCCTGGTTTATATATTTCTAACCCAAATACCTGTTAGGTGACTTATATTCCTAACAGCCTTTAATATTCTAACCATGCCAATCTGTGAGCTAAAGAGATTTGGCTGATTTATTATGTGCCATCAAGTCGATGCCCAGTAATTTGTGCTTAGAATGGGAACTCTGGATTGATTTGTTCTATGATTTATTTGTTTGTTTTCTTGGCTGTCCATGATGTTTCTCAAGGCATCTTCTTCAACACTAAAGTTCAAGTGCATCAATACTCATTCTAATAGTCTTCAAATTCTGACAGGACCAAGCCCAAAGAGCACAGTAAGATCCAAATGAACCTAGATCTTTATATTTGATTACACTTAATAGACAAAATCTTACCAGACTAAAGCTATAACTTCCTTATGTAATAGATATATCCTGGGAGATAACCTCTCAGTGACTCTGGGCAGCTTACATGGATACAAATACAATATAAGAACAACAAAAATCAAATTCCCCCTACCCCCATGGTGACTTAAGCTTCCAATAGCTGTTTCATGCAAACTGTGTCATTAAGCATACACACAGTTTGCAACTCAAAGTTGCACACACAAAAGACTGTACACCATTTTAGTTACAGAATCAAATACAGAAATTTGATCTCCAAGTCTAAATAAGTTGAAATCACTTCTTATTTCTCAACGTAGTATTAAGTGGAGTTTTCATCATACTGTTTACTCAGGCCTTGTACAGGTAGTCTTCAACTTATGACCACAATTAGGGCTGGATTTTGGTTGCTAAGCTGTGTGGTTGTAAAGTGAGTTATGTATTGCTTAGCAACCCCAGCAATCCCTGTTTCTGTCATTAAGTGAATTTTGTTGGTCGTTGCCGAGGACCCACTGCAGCCGAATCTAGGCTTAATCTGTCACCACCCTCAACCTCAATAGGGTAAGGCAGTTGGGTAAGGCCTCCTGCTTTCCCACCCATCTATCCTCCCTCCATTCCCCAGGAGTTGTTTGCAAAGGGATGTTTTGGTGTGTTCTCAGTCAGGGCTGTCTTAACACATGGGCCTGATGGTCACTTGCCTGTGGGCCCCACAAGCATAGGGGCCCCACACTAATCTGTGTATGTTAACTCTCCAATGCATCTTGTATCATATAAATACAGCAATATATTTATTACATTTTACTGCATTTTTTAAATTAATCAGTGTTATTTTATTAAAAATTTTGTTGGAAGTGCCAATAAAATAAATATATGTTTAATTAGATAAACCATTTACATTTTTATTCCTGTGAATAGTTATCATAGGGGCCCCAGTACACTGCTTTGCCTGGGGTCCATAATGCTGTTAAGACAGCCCTGTTCTCAGTTGTTTACCGTATTTCCCCATGTATAAGCCACCCCTTTTTTCCAAAATTTTCAAGCCCAAAAAGTAGGGGGGTGGCATATACAAAGCAGGTACACTTTTTATACATGAAAAATGCATAAAATAATAAAGTAGGAATGAACTGGTTTTCCAGCAGTATGCTATACTTTTTTGTAAAAATTGTAAGTGATGATCGGCCTGAATCGGCCTGAATGCTTCGTTCCTACCGTACTCTCGTTCCGATGCGTAGATTGCAAGCGTCGCCCGCACCGCTTTCGACGTCATGACCGAAGTTGTAGATCTAGACGTCGCGGACGACTTTCATCTGAAGCTTTTTCATCTGTCGCCACCCGTACGGACGCCGCCCGGGCTTGGCGGTGACCGTCCAGTTGACCTGCCGGCGATCGCGGGGCAGACGGTGTTGCAGCACCGTCGTTTTTTTTCGTGCGACTTGCAAGATTGTACACAGTATTCATTACTGTGTTATTTTGAAATTCTAAAATGGCTGAAAAATGAAGAGACAAGCCTACACTGCAAGCTTTAAGTTAAAAGTCATTAAGTTTGCCAAAGAATTTGGTAATCATGCAGCTGAGCGGGAATTTGGACCTCCACCAGATCGGAGGGCAATCATCAGATGGAGAAATCAGGAAGAGAAACTTCGAAAAATGCCAAGGATGCAAAAGGCATGTCGTGGAAAGTCTGCCAAGTGGCCACATTTGGAGAAGGAATTGAAGACATGGATAGTTGAGCAACGTCAACATGGTGTAGTTATTACAACCAAGATGATTTTGCAAGAAGCCAAAAGAATAGCAAGAGAAAAAGAAGTTGAAAACTTTACTGGTTCAGCAAAGTGGTGTTATCGCTTCATGAAGAGAGAGAAGCTGTCAATGAGGACTCGCACCAGACTTGCTCAAAGAATGCCTGAAGATTATGAAGCAAAAATAGTGGAGTTTCATAAGTTCATCATCAACCTTAGAAAGCACTGGAATTACGATGTTTCTCAAATTTATAATATGGATGAAACTCCAGTCACATTTGACTGTCCGAGCAACAGAACAGTCGATCTGAAAGGTGCCAAGACAGTTTCCATAAAGACAACTGGAAATGAGAAGAACAGATACACTGTCGTCTTGGGTTGTGCTGCTGATGGAACCAAGCTAAATCCAATGTTGATTTTTAAGAGGAAGACTTTCCCTAAAGAAAAAATTCACAACGGAATACTTCTTCACATGCATGAGAAAGGCTGGATGGATACTGATGGTATGCAAATTTGGTTCAAGAAGATATTTGGATGCCGACCAGGAGCTCTGCTTAAGAAACCGGCTTTGCTTGTCTTCGATTCCTTCAGGGGACACTTGACTGAGGATGTTAAGAAGATTGCCGAGACTATGAAAACCCAACTTGCGGTTATTCCAGGTGGCCTGACTTGTCAGCTTCAGCCCCTTGATGTTTCCATTAATAAAGCTTTTAAGGTGGCACTACGAGAAGAATGGAACCACTACATGACGACGACAGCAGGAGACAATCTTACCAAAACTGGTCGACTGAAGAAACCATCAATTGGAGAAGTTTCGAAGTGGGTAAAGAAGGCTTGGGACAGTGTGAAGATCGAGATCATTGTCAAAGCCTTTAAAAAATGTGGAATATCTAATTCTCTTGATGGTTCAGAAGATCATTTGATATATGAAGATGACGATGAAGATGACACAGAGGAAGAAGAAATGTTAGCTAAATTAGATGCCAATAATATTGAAGAAGACGTGGAATGTGATGGAGCAGATAGTGATGATGAGTGTATGAGTGATTATTATGAATCTTGAATTTTGTTTCTTTGTAAATTTTCTTTCTTCATAACTTGTTTCTCTAATAAAATATTTTTTTCAAAACTTCACAGTCCAAAAATTGGGGGGGTGGCTTATACAAAGGGGGTGCTTATACATGGGGAAATACGGTATTTTCCCTTGTTTGTTTTCTTTTTTGCAACACGTAGGCAGTCTGAGCCCACAAGTATGGGGCACTGCGACTCAGGGGCTACTTTTTCCCTTCCTTCCTTCCTTCCTTCCTTCCTTCCTTCCTTCCTTCCTTCCTTCCTTCCTTTCTTTCTTTCTTTCTTTCTTTTCTTCCTCCCTCCCTCCCTCTCGCCTGCCCGCCTGCCTTAGACCAGCAGCCAAGCTAGACCTGCCCTGTCAGCAGGGAGTAAGAGGACAGGAAGACCCTCTGAAGAAGCAGAGCACAGGAGGTCAAAAGGACATAGATGGGAAGGAGGAGATATCTTGGAGTTGCAGCATCCCTGTGGTTATAAGTCTATGTGGGCTGCCAAGCACCTAAATTTTGATCACATGACTTGCAGGAATGCTACAACAGCAAACCTTTGTTTAACACCATTATGACTTTGAATGGTCACTGAACAAATAGTCATAAATCAAGGACTACCTGTATCAATGAAGTCTACCTGTTCATTTCTCAAAACAATGCTGGTTGTCTATCCTGTCTTAACCAGTTTTTTTAAAATTAAAGAACAATATAATTAAGAATTAGTTTTAAGGTTAAATGGTGTTGGTGGTAGAAACTAAAACAAACAAACAAAACAACAACCCAGAAACAAAAACAGAGCATTTGAAAAAAGGCACTTCCGGGTTAAGCCCTCCTCACTGACGTACCAGGGATCGTGACTGTCTGCAGCTTTGGTCCGTGCTTTTTCGTTGGAGAGCCCCAGTCATTGTGATTAGGGACTGATGCTGCCTTGGAGGGGCAGTGGAGTAAGGGAAAGCTGCCAGCTAGGTCAAGGGAAGCCGCATCTCCCCCCCCTGGACTTAGCAATCCCCCCATAAAGATGACCGAGCGGCCACCCTGAAGAGGAGGACTTAGCTGGATTAAGATTTGTGCAGGAGTGAAGAAAGAGGTGGACATCGTAAGAATCAGAACAATTTGGCACAACAACTAAATAAAAGGTACCCCGGAATTGATGTTATAAGAATCTTTAAGAAAGAAAAAGAAAGTGGCAGAATTATAAAGGGAAGGGGGAAAAAAAGAGAAAATAATTTTGACAGCTGAATTGGGCTTTGAACTGGGAAAGGAAGAATCTGGAACAATATATTTGAATAAGTTGAATTAAAATATATTGGCAACAAACAGGCATAAATTAAAGCTGGACTTAAGAGTATTAAAAAGAGGAGGAAAATATACAAATTGGAAACTTGATTGTTTTGCAATATTGAGCTCAGAAAGCCCTGAACAATAAAACGGGGTGCTGGGTGGTGGTGGTGCGGAGTGCGGACTTTGTATAATGGAGAGTGTCATCTTGTGGCAAAAATTTAAACTGAAAAAGAAAAAAAAAGTTCCTGTTTCTGTATGAATCTGACTTGATACAATGAAATGAAATATTGAAACAATAAAACAAGTACCCTAGAAAGTGAAAGTTGAACTAGAATAAAAGAAAAAGGAACAAAAGATGGATTGTTGGACTAATTGGTGACTTTGGTATAAACCCAGTGTTGGAATAATTGTGAATCTAGAAAGCCTGAAGAAGAAAAAACAAAAAGAGAAGTTGATTTTGGATTTTAAAGACTATAAGATATAAGAGTATGTAACGATCATATCTCTGCGGGAAGTAAAAATGAAACTTAAAAATATGAAAGAACTACTACATGCAAGAGGTGAACCACTTGGCTCTATGTTAAAAGCTATGGAAATGGCAATTGAAGAACATGAAGAAGAAACCTCAGAGAAGGAGGAGTTAGTTCAAGAAGAAGCCATCTTAAATAGACAATCAACACAAAGAACACCACAAAGAAGACGGAAAAGAAAGGGGGTTAAAAATAGGAGATTCAAGAGAGTAACTAAAAAGGGCAATACCTGTAAAAACAAGAAAGACAGAAAGAAACAACAGAAAAGTAAAAGGGGGAAGGAAGATACAAAGAGGGAGAGGGACACGAATCAGAGGGAGAAAAGAATTGGAAAAATAAAAGGAAAGAGAGGTAATGAGGAACAGGAACAGGAAAGAAATATGGGAATTGTAAAATAATGGGAAAAAATGTTTATTTAGAATGCATAGGGATAATGGTTAATGAATTAAGAAAGGGGATTCCGCACTGATATAAGGAGTAATAAGAATGTATTTGCAATTACAAATTATCTAGAAAATAGGGGAATATAGACCATTGAGAGGAGGGAGGGGCACTGATATTTTTTAGTAGATGAATGTATGTTCTTATATTTATTGTTACAAGAAAGGTTAATGTTTATTATATATATACTGAAATAATTGAAATGAATTGTAAGGATGTTTAAAAATGAGATTAATATCCGTGACCAGGACTAGTTAAATGGATTGTTTCTTTTTGTCTATCTTTTTTGGTATTATAAATAAAACTCTATGGAAGTAAGGGGGGAAAATATACTGTAGACTCTGACTGAAAAGTATAATGTTATGTAGTTCTTTTTTAGGGAATGATTATTATAATAACTAATTAAAATAAATGTTTATTGGGAATTAAGATGAAGGAATTAAGGTATATCTAAACCACTGAAGTGACACTCCCAAATTAGTAAAAGGGGAGGGGAAATTTATGTTCTATCTTGTGTGTAAAAGCTTGTATTAATGTAGAATCTATGGAAAGAATATGCGATGGAATTGCAAATCTGACAAAAGAATTAAAAGGTAATAAGTATGAAGATATGGGAATTATTAGTGATTTAAATGAGAAAAGAGTATATTGGAAAAGGTCACTCTTAAAACAAACATTAATGTTTAAGAAATATATTTGAAATGAATTGAAATGAACTGAGATAGATGTTTAGAATGAAAGTAATGATCAGTGAACAGGATTAATTTATTTGTTCCTTTTCTTATGTAAAATTAAAAGATAGGAAGTTGAATGTAGAAAATGAATATATAATTATTGTCATATTTGCATGTAGAAGTGGTGAACTGGAATTATGTTGTACACTGAAAAGAGCTTTTTTTTTCCTTTGTTTTGGAAAAATTGAATAAAACTTGTTTAAAAAAAAAGAAAGAAATTTTGCAATGATGTTATCACTGGAAGATGCAATGCTAGGATTTGGGAGTTCCATGCTGAAGAATAGGTAAATGCTCAGTTTCTAGAATAACTTCATGGTCAGTTCATCTTTTTCTTGAGAGAAATGTGTTATATTTAGGATGAAAAATGTCATGTAAGACAAGGCCCAAACAAAAAGAGGAGCAAGCAAAGAATCACCCCAATTTTAAGCAGATAAGATCTATTTTCTACAGTATCTACTATACATAGAAAGAGGAAAACTGGGATTCAGTTATGAACATTCTATATAGGTACAATTTAAACATTCTACAATCTGTCCCAAAGGTGCTTTTTCAGGAGGCAACTGGACTTTATTTTTCTTTAAAGATATTTTGCTTCTCATCCAAGAAGCTTCTTCAGCGTTTTGGGGGGGTGGGGGAGAAGGTGGTGGTGGGAGAAGCACCTTTGGTACAGCCATCACCTGGATGACAGAAATCTCCACAGACTTTCCCCAATCTGTCTTCTTCAAAATGTTGGACCAAAAACATGGGTTTTTGTTTGTGGTGTCTTTGTTTTGCTTATACAAACAGCAGTAATAGAGAAATGTTCTTGCCCTAAACATCTGATTATTGAACAGTTTCTTAGAAACTGTTGACATTTGATCATTTGTCTCGCTAGCTTTTGCTGCCAAATAAAAAAGGATGTAGTAGTAGATTGTAGTAGATCTTGCTTTCAGAAATTAAACAAAAGGGCAATGGAAAAAGTGTTGTCATCATTTCAGATTTGGTTCAGATGAGCTGAAGAAAGAATTTCTTGCTCCAACAATAGCTGGAGACATTGTGGCTTGCCTAGGAATAAGTGAATCTGAGGCAGGTTCAGATGCTGCAAGTAAGTATAAATCATTCATATAACATTTGTAACCTATTTACAAATGATTATTGACTATTGTACAAATTTATTAGGCTATTTATGTAGCACATTAAGCTCTAGAATAAGAATAAGTTCTTTATTCTTGAACAAGAATAAAACCATAATACAACTATTAAATTAGAAAAAGGGAGGGAGGGAGAGAGGGAGGGCAATGTCAAGGTCTCAGTTAAAAACTCATACCTATAAACCACACCCAATCATGCTAAGCTCCATTAATATCTTATCCCATGTACATTTTGCTATTCTTCTAAATAATTCAAGAATACATAGATGATGTCCCTTCTCCTTCCCCACACCTTTTGTTTTGTTTTGCAATAATAACCATACTAATAATGGATAATATTTGTAGCTCAGGATTGAAATAGAGATCCTTGTTGCTCTGTAAATCTATTACAAAACAATTGCTAGAAGTGAAATTAAAGTACTGATTCAGAGGGTTAAAGAAAATGTTCTTAGATCTCCATTGATCAACAGCAACTAGGAGAAAATGCTTTGTGAAAGCCCTGTTAAAACAAATGGAGGAAAAAGAATCATTGTTATTTTTACAGTTTGATTGAATTTGTGTGTTATAATTAACTTTTTTCGTATGGAGTCCTTAGTGCTGTCTGAGGTTACAGATGTTTTGTTATTAGACAAATACGGACAATTCAGTGAAGTTGTATCTAGTCTTGTAACAAAACATCTGCAAGGAAACAACCAAACTCAGAGAGCATCAAGGACTTCATAATTCAATCATAGTTCAAATACAGATATTCTTTTCTATGGAAATTCCTCTCCTCTCCACTAGCTTAAATAATTAGGAAAATTACAATATGCTATTAAAATATTTTAATAAGGCCAAATTTACTTTTTCTTCCTATACATCCCTCATCTTAGTAATTTATAGGGTGTATCATTTCCACCTTGACAACTATTCAAATCAAACATTTAAGATAACACTTTCCTCTTTCTTTATGGACCACAGTTCCCTTAAATATTTGTGGAACTTCAGAACTAATGTCTTTGTTTCTTTGTGAAGCAGTGAAAATCTAAGGTGGCTTAAATATAATGCTAATTGTCTGCATAAAACACAATGTTTAGTGAATGAAAATAGGGCAGTAGGGAGAAAGAAAGCATGGGATTGGATTAAAGGGTTTAAAAGAAGTTGGATCAGGCAAAAGAACTATTAAATTGAACTGACCAATTGCCCTGAATTGATATCAGATCATTTCAAATGTTTCTATGTTCATAAGATGCTCTGGCTAAAAAAACTAAGATCATACTGTGTATTAAAAATATTATATATTAAAAGAAGTAGAAATGCCTCTGGAAAACACTTATGTATAAGAAAAAATAGTAAAAAGGGAGGGAGGGAGAGAGAGAGACTAGCATATATTAATGTTTAATAAATTAAACACAAGAATAAATTGCAGGTAGTCCTCAACTTACAACCACAACTGACCCCAAAATTTCTGTTTCTAAGGGAGACAATTGTTAAATGAGTTTTGCCCCATTTTACAATCTTTGCCACAGTTCCTATCACTGCAATTGTTAAGTGAATCTGGCTTCTCCACTGACTTGGCTTCTTAGAAGGTCACAAAAAGTGATGATATAACTATCGTTGTCCCCTCTGCTCTGACATTGCAACCATCATAAGTATCACTCAATTGCCAAGAGTCAGAATTTTGAAAATGTGACTCCGGGGATGCTACAATTTCTTTATTGTTGTTTTACAACTTTTAGAGAACAAGATTCTTTATTTGATAATCTAAGGTTTCCATGTGACTCCTATTTTTATAATATCCTGTCTAATTATCAAATCTATAAACTGTAAGCTCATCTTTTTCTGTTTTATGCAAAAAAAGAATCTATAAGGATTATAGATTTCAGTTAGCAGTAAAGGCCAATAGGTATTTTCAAGTGATTCAGAAGGGTATAAAATAAAAGATTACACTCCTTATTTTTATTTATCTACAAGCTTATTTACTTAATTAGTTAACATTCAGCCTAGTTTGGGATTGGAACATTGTAGAAGAATCGGGTTCACATTAAAGGTTAAATCCATAATTTCCAATATATATAAAATACATGTGTTAAGACAGCAATTGAATTAGGGATGTTATAGATGAGCATTGCTGTCATAAAGCATGCAGTCATATGATTTCATTGCTTAGTGACTGTTGCAATATCATGACACATCAGTAGGAAGTCACGTACTCAGAAAACCCAATACACATATA